>BPLR01021316.1:0-88791 GCA_021605095.1 Caerostris extrusa
ATGAATTCAATGAAATTTGTTTCAAAGACTATTTTTTATCATCAAGACAATTTTGATAACTTTTTCTATTTTTTGTACTTAGTACATACAAAAGAGTCATGTGTAAAATGCCTCTTTCTCTGAGAAAAGCTAACACACAGTTAACAAGGTGAGTTAATTTCAGACAACAGCTTTACATTCAATAAATTTGTTTAAATGATTATTTTTTATCATCAAGACAAGCTTTGATAACTTTTCAATTTCTTTGTCCCTTCGTGCATTGAAAGTCTCGCAAATGTATCTTTCTCACAGAAAACTAGCTAAAGCATTTTACAAGGTAGACCTTACCTTATACCTCAACAAGTCTTCAGGTGACAAGAAGTTGAAGCAGTTCAAGGTACCTGAGGTCAACAGTTTACAAAAATATGAATTCAATAAATTTGTGTTTCTACTAATTATTTTCAATTCCTACTATTAGTTCACACACTCCCTATATATATCTTGTTCACATTTTCAATCGTTAGCACGTGCCTGTGTAGCCTATCCACTCAAGTTCAAAATGCATTTTTGAACTTGTAGTGAGATGACACTTGATGTTAATACAGTTTTTTTCAAATAGTAATCCATCACTAACTCCACTAATTTTAGTTATTTTTAGATTTAAGATGTGCATGTATCTCAATAATAAAAGGCCCCAGATGCAGAGGAAAATTCTTAACTTCATTTGTAAAAAAGAATTTTCTGCAATATAGTGGCCTTGAGTAGAGATGCGAGCTGAAAAATAGTTTGTTATATTACTATCATCATCAAGACACTTTTGGTATCTTTGTCGCGATTTGAGTCAAGCTAGTGCGATACACAAAGCCGTACGCATACATATCATTCTGAGATAAAAAACTAACAAGCAGTTAGCTGAAGGAGTAGTTAACTTCTAAAAATAGTTTACAAAAAATACAAAATCAATAAATTTGTTTCAATGATTATTTTTAAGTGATCAAGACAATTTTGATAACTTATCTATTTTGTGCTTAGCACACATATAAAGTCACGTAGATATGTATTTTCCTCAGTGGAAACTAACAAGCAGATAGCGAGATGAGTTAACTTCAGACAATAGTTTACAAGAAAATTTTTGAAGTCAATAAATTAGTTTCAATGATTATGTTTGTCATCAGCAGAATTTTTGATACCTTTTTCTATTTTGTACTTAGTACATAACTAAGTCACGTAAATGCATTATCTTTCTCAGAGAAAAGTAACAAGTTAACAAGATAGTTAATTTCTGACAAGTGTTTACATATAGGAATTGAATAAATTTGTTTCAATGATTATATTTATCATCAAGGCAATTTTGATAACTTTTCTATTTTTGTCCCCAGTACATACAAAGCCACGTAAATGTATCATTCTCAGTGGAAATTAACAAGCAGTTTTCAAGGTAGTTACCTTCTGGACAACAGTTTACAAAAAATATAAAATCAATAAATTTGTTTCAATGATTATTTTTAGCATGAAGACAATTTGATAACTTTTCTATCCTGGCCCTTCGTGGCATACAAAGTCACAAAGTCAATATATGCTTTATTAGAGAAAACTAATAAGCAGTTAGTGAAGTAGTTAACTTCAGACAATAGTAAAAGCATAAATTCAATAAATTAACGTAAATACTATAAATTAATCTCAATAACGTAAATTATTTACATATTAAATCTCTAATAATCCAATAACGTTAACGCAAAATTCAAAATTTTATTTCAAGGATAATCTTTTTATCATCGGGACAATTTTGAAACTTTGTCTCTGGTACATAGAAAGTCACGTAAAGTGTATCTTTCTCAGATACAACTAACAGCAGTTAACTAGTAGTTAAGAAGGCAGTTAACTTCTGAAAGCGTGTAATGTTTAAATTGAAAGACAGAAAAGGAAGAAGAAAAGCATGCTAATTGTTTGTTTTTTACTTTCTTGAGCTCGCACACAAAATCCATCTTCTCTTTCCCTCATGCGTGTGGAAAGTTTTAGTCTCGAGGCATAGTTTTTGGGCCTCTGCGTGAGCATGAGAAACGAAAGCATGGCATGTTAAAAACAACCAACTTCTTTTTACAAAAACATAAAAATTCCTTTTGGATGTTTTCCCATCATCTTTGTCAGGTAAAGAAATCCCGTAACATTCTAAACAAGGGCTTCCACAAAATTTATTTTTCTGTACTTTTTCTTACACCCTATACTTGTTAGAAAAAAATTTGTATTAATGATGGATGGATGTGTTTCGTATTTTTCAAAAATAAAGGTTGAATTTTAAACGCGTAAAAATAGTTGCCTTAAGAATTGCGTTATATATATTGAAAAATAAGTAATGTATAGTTCTCCAAGAAGTATTTTTAAAAGCTGTTTCAAGAATTCTCCGAACTGATCTTACGTTAATTTAGTCACTAAAAAAGATATAAAAAGTAGGAACAATGCAAAAATATGGTGATAATAGAGAAAGAAAGACAAAATATCTGTATATATACATATATATCTTTCCTGTACATTGTCACTGAACTCCTCCTTCGCTGCTGGACCGATTTTTGATGATATTTTTTGTGTTTGTATGACAAAAACATGGATAATGTTTTTCAATGCAGTCCCCTTTCTTCGTGAAGTTGCCACCACACATGGTGCTGCGAGTATATCAACTTTCTATGTCGCCACGCAATCGCTAAGAAAAAATAGGCAGTAATATGTGTTTCCGAGTGTGGAAGAAATAAGTTTGCGTTAGCTCGCTCTATCGTTGCTTGCCACAAGATGATGGTGCTGCAAGCATTTATCTTTAAGTATATCAAGTTCAAAGGATATAGATGAAAATGAGAATGCACATATATTGGAGCATGAAGAATATATGCGAGATATGTAATTTTCTGCCACACTGTATTTTTTTGGCAGCATAGCGCATGCTGGTGTCTACTAGTGTAATATATATAGCAGTATATATATATATATATATATATACTCTCACTCTATGTATGCTTTATCTACCAAAAAGTCACAATAGAAGAAAATAAAGCAAAATTGCAAACATTAGATATGCTATAAACTGTACAACCTCAGGTTACGATGTGTGCTAATCGAAATTCAATGTTAAAATTTAAAAGTGGCAATTACAGAGTCGTAAACTTTTTAAAGATATAACTAACGAAAGCATCGAAATTCAATGTTAAAAAATTTAAAAGAAATTGGCAATTACAGAGTCGTAAACTTTAAAGATATAACCAACGAAAAGCATCGAAATTCAATGTTTAAAATTTAGAAGAGAGTGGCAAATTAAGCAGAGTCGTAAACTTTAAAGATATAACTAACGAGAAAGCATCGAAATTCAATGTTAAAGGAATTTAAAAGTGATGTAATACATAGAGTCGTAAACTTTAAAAGATATGACTAACGAAAAGCATCGAAATTCAGTGTTAAAATTTAAAAGAAGTGGCAATTACAGAGTCGTAAAGCTTTAAAAGATATGACTAACGAAAAGCATCGAAATTCAATGTTAAAAATTTAAAAGTGGCAATACAGAGTCGTAAACTTTAAAGATATAACCAACGAAAAAGCATCGAAATTCAATGTTAAAATTTAAAAGTGGCAAATTATAGAGTCGTAAACTTTAAAGATATAACAGCTGATGTACCAAAGTTACACACGAGAACCATAGGTTCCGATATTGTTTTATACGCAGGTTCACTTTCCAATACATTGAATTTTATTATATCTGTGTTGCATATATTTTACAATAAAACGCAATATGAATAACCAGAGAGCAAAACCTATCATTTAAGAAATATAAATTTTCTTATTGAAAATAATGTGCAATACACATTTATCGTAAACCTTTATACATCTCACTTGGTGATTTTCTAGGGATTTTGAGTTTTGTCATGAAAATTTACTTTAAAACAATTGTGTTTATAATTATTCAAAATAGCAGTTTAAATTTAAATCTAGAAAACTTACATTTTTTGATGATATATATATATATATATATATATGTGCCTGTATATCCTTATTTACCATAAATTATTTAAACAGCTTCATTTCTAAAGAAATAAACATGCATTTGATGATAACAGTTAAATTTAAATGATACAATCATGAATTTTATTTTAGAAAACGGTATTAAAAACATAATATATATTTTTGTATTTTTAGTTCATGTATCACTTACATACTTGCGATATTTCTCTAAAGCAAAGATTTTTTTATTTTATTTTACCATCAATTTGTCCAATTCAGAATTCGTTTTTGGGAAATATTATTTGAACGCTTCAAGATTCATCGCAAAAATAAACATTTCCCTCTCCATAACTTTTAAGAGTTCCACCCAAAGGCAATTCCGGTAGTGTTATTTACTCTGAAACGTAAACAGCACGGTGATTTTAATGTTAGGTCTGTAGAAATTTCACTTGTTTGGTACTTATTTCTCCACTTAGGTGTCGTTATGTGTGTTCTGTGTTCCACTTCTTGTTGGAACACAGAATTAAAGGGAGCGGAAACGAAAATAGCTTGGAGAAGAAGAAGTACTTTGTGAGAAACACACTTTCCTGGATCGTGAATATTGCTGTGTACTCACTCGTAGCAATTTTACGAAGCTTAATAAGACAGACATGAAATAGAATAAGGATATATTGCTTCCTTTTTGCAAATTTGGAAAGAATAAAAATTTACGGTTTATTTATAGTATTCGCTAAAAAAAGTCAGAGGCGTTATATGCATTTTTCGCAACTTATTTTGTTTACGATAATTGTTTCTTAAAAGTACATAAACTTATATGTTTAGATCTCTAATCATGTCAAAAGTCTTAAAAATTATTGAAGGTTTATCTATAAAAACTGTAACATAAAAAAAAAAAAAAAAAAACTGATGTATATATATCCTGATGATATATATATATATATATATGACATATACATATATATATATATACATACATACATACTAACACACTAATATACTAGTAATAGATATACATACATACTGATATTTCATATTACAATGACATCAAAGTTTTTCTTTTCCTTAAAAATTAGAAACTGTTATACCAATACAAGACGTCAACCAAAAGTATCACAGCGAATCTATATTAATTCAAGTTATGTTTAAGAAAACAAGTAAGTTAATTCAAATCATACGTCGTCACGGGATTGTAACCTGATAATTATATTAACTTCAAATTTATCAATATTTGAGTTAGTTTAAAAATATTCCATTCCATTTTTAAAATAATATTCATTAATGAATTGGCGAAATATTATTGAAATCATTTCAAAACCTCAAAAACATAGATTGCTACATATTATATTTATAAGTGGATATGGACATACTCAAATACACCTAAAAGTTTCAACTTTTCAGAAGATGATTTCTGTCATGTACATAAACTAGAGAGCCATTCCACTATGTAGCTATTTGTCATCTTACAGGACCTTGACTTCTTCAAATCCCTTCACAACTTTTTTTATATTTATTTTTACAAAGCTGCAATTTACACTCCATGGACCATATGGCAAATCCTTAAATTAATGATCTTTATAGAAGAAGATGAACGTTTAATCATCAAAAGAAACCATTAATCCTGAAATACAAATTGAACTTTCTGCGCCCATTCAATCATTCTTAACAAAATATTTTTCCCTTCATCGAATGAAAGCTAACATACTATATTTTATCGAATGTTATACTTTTTCCTATCATTTTTTACATGTTTATCACCATTATTTATTCCTTCTGCCTTATATAACTTCTCGGTTCTCTTGTGTTCAGTTTAGTTACGCAGTATGATGTTAGTTACATAGTTACTGTTTTGTTAGTTACCATAGCGTATGTTCCTGTATTATAATACATTGTACATATGTAAATTTTTCTGTAATTGCATTTTTTCCAACATCACATTTTTAACTAGTAACGGGCTACGTAGACCTGTACATAAGGGTGATAATAAAGCATTCGTTTTTAGTTGGTGAATCGACACAAATTCGACATTCTTGTATCATTTATTTTTTATTATTGCTCTGAAGAACAAATAGAATTGACGAGAGCGGACCTTTTGTTTCTTCGCCATTTCGGAATTTTTTCACATTCTCATTAAATGTATATTTTGTTGCAAATTGCAATTTGTTTATATCAATATTAAAGATTGTGCTACAATGTCTCTCATAACAAGAGATTGGTTGTACACTAAAAATCAATTCAGATTATACACTATGTGGAAGAAAGTGACGGGACACGACACTATAACGACATAAACCCATATTTATTAAAATTAATAGAGGTAGTGCCTCCCTTTGGCTGCGATCACAGCTGCAACCCTTCTGGGCATGCTTTCCACTAAATTAGCCATAGTGGCAAGAGGAATTTCCTTCCAAATGTTTAACAGGAAGTTCCATGGTTCAGGCTTGCTCTTGGGGAGTGGGGTGCAGGCCCTCAACCGACGGTCCATTCGTCCCAGAGATGTTCAATTGGATTAAGATCAGAGCTCTGCGCCGACCACTCCATGCGTTTAACGTTGTTGTTCACATACCAATCAAGAGTCCTCCTTGCAACATGGCATGTTGCGTTGTCGTCTTGATACCAGCAATCATCCATACCGTACGTTGCCCACAAGGTAGGAAGGACATGATTGTCGAGAATATCACAGTATCTATCGGCATTCATCGCACCATCAACCTTCACCAGTGGGCCAGCCCCCATACCAGGAGAACAGGCCCATACCATCAATCCTCCTCCACCAAACTTTACAGATGGGACGACACACTCGGGCAAAGGCGTTCTCCTGGTAAACGCCATACCCAAACACGTCCATCGGAACGGAAAACGGTAAATCGTGACTCGTCACCCAAAGGACACGTTTCCAGCCATCCAGAGTCCAAGTACGGTGGTCTTTGGCCCATCGAAGGTGCGCTTTCTTGCTGGTTTTCGTAATCAAAGGCTTATGGGCTGCCGAACGTCCAGTGTAACCTAACTTATGGGCCTCGATACGAAGAGTCTTGTCGAAACGGCCACACACCTGTGGCTTGTCTAAACTCATTAGGGATGTTATCCATGGATGTTTGACGGTTACTTCGAATCTCCTTGCTGGTGAGAACTGTAGGTCGTCCACTTCGGGGTTTGATCTGACAGTGTCCCTCAGTCTTGTAGCGACACACAACACGTGCTACAGTTGATTTTGAGTAGTTACTGAGACGGGATATATCCCCACTGGAAACCTTGGCAAGATGCAATCCAACCATCACACCTTCGAACTCAGACACAACTCTTCTCCCGTGGCGGCATCTTTGACAAAAAACAACTCTAGTCGACTCACGTGAGTATTTATAGATATGGCTTTGACACGTGATACCTATTATTGCGCGTCAGCTGTATTGTCGACTTTTCTACTTTTCGAGGCTTGTCGTGTCACTTTCTTCCAGATAATGTACTTATTAATGAGTGGCCTGATGGCCAATTGGAGCGGTCTGGCTGTAGGTAACACAACAAAAACCTCGTGGTGACATGGGATGACATCGGTGCAGGACATTTACTGTGCAATTTTATTTGTGCATTAGTGGTTCAGAATCAACATTAAACTGTGGGTCCTGGTCTAATTATCCCAAAGTATGCATAAAATGACGGTAGAGCAACAAGACAAACCAAACCAATCCAAAATACTTAAAAATGAAAAATTCTGAAAGATAGGAGGAAATAAATGCTGAAGAAATGCAAGAATGAAATTATAATGAAATATAAATTATTATATTATATTTTCATTTATATAAAGAAAATTATTAAAATCTTAACGATTTAAATAGCAAACAATTATAAATTATTTACGCATAAAACCATGCATAAGTGTAACTCTTTTAAGGAAAAAGGATGCATTATTTTCTAAATTGTTATTACGAAGTTTACAAAATTTCGTATTGTAATTTAATGTCCATAGTTTGAGCTTTTGTTATGCATATGTTATTAGTTTAAAGCATTAGATTAACGAAGGAGCTATGGTATATGCTTTTATAGAAAATCTTCGTATAATTGTTTTACGTAAATATTAATATTTGAATAAAATGAAGCTTAAAGACATAATATTTCAGATTATAATATCTATATAACTTTTCAAATAACATGTAACCATCAATGGGCCCTAATGAGAAGTATTTATTTAAAATTTTAGGTTTAAATATTTCTGTAATTCATTATTCACAATTTACATAGTACGTGCGTTTATAAATTATTATAAATGTAATAAAAAAGCTATTATTAAAAGCCCTATATTATAATAACTTAATAATATTCTAAACATTTAGGTTTCATAGTATACCGACATTTTAATTATAAATATATAGAGCTATAAGGGACACAAGTAGAAAATTGATCATTTTAACACAGTAATTTTATAATTGATCACAAATGAGAAAGTTTACAAACTTTTGAGTGGAATTTTGGTATATTTTACAATAATTTTTTTAAATAAGCTTCATTTTTAAATTTAATTAATATATTTTTAAAATGTGCTTAAAATAAGTACACAAAAATTTAAAAACGTATTACCTTTGTTTCTAACAAGATAATATTTGAAGGATAAAAACAACAAAACACAAAAAATATCAACATTTGTAAATAAACAACATAATATACACAAAATAAACAACAAAGAATTAAACAACAATTATTTTGTTGTAATCCTTCAATAATATTTCAGGATACAATAAAACAAATTATTTTTTTGTATAACAGATGCTAAAATAATATCATTTATTCTGAAGATACACTTTTTAATATTCTTTAAATAGTATCTTAAAAATCGAATTGTTGAAAGTTTTACATTTTTATTACTAATAATGCTGTATATTAAAATGCATTTCTTTTATTAACAAAACTAAATTTTGCAGAATAATAAATAAATTGAGGTATTCATTCAATTTTTTATTACCACCAGTTATGACGTTTTTAATAAACTTGTGAAAAATTTGTAAAATCAGAAATTGAGAAAATAATTTTGATAGATTAAAGATTCATAAAATGGTCCCTTTTGAAGTTTATTTATTTTTTGTTCAATTGTAGTAATTTTTATCGAATTAAAAGTTGTTTGTTTTAAACTGTTTCTAGAATTCTAAACTACTTTTAAAAATTTATTTAACGAGTGTGGCAAGAGTCTATGTCTCTTAAAAATTTATTATAAAAGTCTATGAAATACTAAGTAATATAATGATTCCACAAAGCTATATTCTATGATAGATTATTCTAAATTAAATTAAAGGTTGCATTATATTTTCGGTATTTTTAAAATAAAAAGCAAATATCAACATTGAATTTTGCTAATGTTTATTTAGTCTACAAACATCAACGATTGTCTATAAACTCTAAAGAAGATAATTTTCAAATACTCTAGATAATGATAGTTATGATAGAGGGAAATACATTTAATAATGAAACCAAAAAGATGAAAATTTCTTCACAGCATTTGTCTTGATAAAACATATTTCATTATCTATTATTCAATCTGTTTAAAGTAAGTTTCCAGTGTGCATTCGATTTCCATACTGCAAATCAATCCATTAAGAAAGAAGGTATTTTTAAATCTTTTTTTTTTTTTTTTTTTTTTGAATATGTAATGATTTCTGAAAACCTTTCTATAATATAAATTATTTTAAATTAAATTTAAAAAAATATTATATTTTTGTCATTTTATTAAATAAATATCAAATATCAACATTAAGTTTTCTAATGCTTATTTAGAAAACTCAACTTTCTAATGTTTATACCCAAACACATCAACTTACTCGAATACGCTAAAGAAAGATAGTGTACAAATACTGATGTAGATAATGATAGTCATGATAGATGAAAATACATTTAATAATGAAACAAAAAAAGACGAAAATTTCTTCACAACATTCATTTTGATAAAACATATTTCATTATCTACTATTCAATCTGTTAAAAGTAAAGTTCCAGTGTGCATACAGTCTTCGTACTGCAGATCAATCCATTAAGAAAGTAGGTGAAACGCATCTCACTCCCCAAGAACTATAACCAAGAAAAACACTTCCTTTACTATAACCCATTTCATATTTCTTTACTTATCTTTATTTCATTTCCATCACCAAACTTCGTCCAGTAGACGACGGACGATTCGTCCTGGTAATCTAGAATTTGTCTCTTATCCCATCCATCACGATTCTCAACATCGGTTTGGCAGCCCCATATTCCATTGAGTCTGGCCATTGTGGATTAGTTCCCGTGTTTTATTCGAAATAGACTCGCTTTTCAAGCGGATCTTAACTATTTTGAAAGCTGCAAGGTATTTCGGTGCATTTCTCAAATATTTTCCTTGTTGGAGTATGGTAAAATCTTTTAAGTTCTAGTCAGCAAGTTCTTATATATTTTATTTCACTCGTGTTTTATTTAAAAACAGAACTGGAACAATTTTTATTTGTACATTTTTTTTTTCCTTCATACTATTTCGATTTTAATTAAGACAGCTATTTTTTGAAATAATGCCCCCAATTTAATCTATATCAAATAATGTAATGATTATGTGGGCCAAACTGTAATTTATTTTATTATTATTTTTTATGTTATAATTTTAGAATGTTTTTATTCCAATAAATTGTAATAAAAATCGTAATACTTTTTAATTTGATTTTTTTTTCGTTTCTTATTTTTTTAAAAATTGGAACCATTTTTATTAGTGCACTATTTTTTTTCCTTTAATAATATTTCGAATTTAATTAAGGCAGCTATTTTACACTGCATCAACAGACACCTATTATTCACCAATGTTATTTATAGAAAATATTGTAATAACAATATGGTCTAAATTGTAATTTATTTATTATTATTTTGAAGTTACAATTTTATAATATTTTTTCCCAATAAATTACAATAATAATAGTAATAGTTTTGGAGAATCAATTAAATTTGCAGCATTTTTACAATTATTTTTGTCAAACAATATCACCAATTGGAAAATATTATAATAATAATGTGGTCTAACCAGTAATTTATTTATTATTATTTTTTTCATATTACAATTTTAAAATGTTTATCCTATTAAATGGCAATAATAATAGTAATACTTTTGGAGGAACAATTAAATGAATTTGTTCAATTTATTAAGTGCTTTAACTTCAGCTGGTTCTTATTTCATGACATATAAAGCATTATATTAACATTGATAATTATTATCTTACTGTGTCAATACCTAACAGTAATATTGACAAGTAATCATTAACAATTTGCAAATTCTTTAAATTGGAGGTAAAAGATGTAATGTATTGCGTGTTAAATTTACAAATTGGTACAGATGGTTTCGAAACGGCTTATTTATTTCTACCGTGTCTATCCATCTCTATGACTGAAATGACACAATAAAATATATAAATCAGTACTTTCTATCAATTCCATCTAAATCGGTACTTTCGTCCATTGGCTTTAGGATGATAGAAGGAAGCTGCAAACTCCCAGATTCATTATTATTTATAGTGGCAAAGTGTTTATCTAGTGTTGAACATCTCAATAGTGTCTCGTGGATAACATTGCACCTGCATAACATCTGTCGTTCTACTGAATAATGATACAAGGACAAATTTAGGTAATTCGAAAATAACAAAAACTAATTGAATTTATTACTTTATAGCACATACTATAATCGTTTTAGAGCACTTAAAAGGGGTCATAAAAGAGGCCGATTTAACATTATAATGGACATAAAACAAAAGCCTCAATCACAAATCTGAGTAGAGTTGATTGTCTTATTTTACCGTGAAAACCAAGGAAATTATCACCAAGGCATTAGAGCAACTGTAATATATTGCCAAAGCTCATATCTGACAAGCATTTTTAATAGGCAGTGTAAAACCGATTAGAACAAAATTCACAATTTCTTCTTTCGAAGGCCCCCAATCCAATTGAAATTGCCGATTTAAGTCAATTCAAATCGAAAATCAAAAGTAATCATGCAATTTATTATTCATTAGGTAAGAAAAAAATCAACTATCTATGAAGTAAAAAAAAACTTCATATAATTATATTACAGTACAAAAATAATTTTTTTATAAAATTATTATGAAAATTATTTTGTACAGTAAATGCATTCTTATTCGATGCATCATATACTTAACCATAATGAAATGTATTCAGATCATATAAGAATTAACAATCAATTATTTTTTTTTTAATTTGAGAATTTAACTAAAAATTTGAAAAAAAAATTATAAAAATGGCATTAAATGTAACTTTTTTTCTATTTTTTTAAGTTCTCTTGAAATACAATAGCTCTAGTATTGTGATACAATATCACTTCTTATAAAATTTCTGATAGTGCGATACACTATCCATTCCTTTAAAAAGTCTAGTAAAGTGACACAATGTCACTTCTTATAAAATCTCTGATAGTGTGATACACTATCCACTACTTTAGAAAGTCTAGTAAAAGTGACACAATATCACTTCTTATAAAATCTCTGATAGTGTGATACACTATCCACTCCTTTAGAAAGTCTAGTAAAGTGACACAATATCACTTCTTATAAAATCTCTGATAGTGTGATACACTATCCACTCCTTTAGAAAGTCTATTAAAGTGACACAATATCACTTCTTATAAAATCTCTGATAGTGTGATACACTATCCACTCCTTTAGAAAGTCTAGTAAAGTGACACAATATCACTTCTTATAAAATCTCTGATAGTGTGATACACTATCCACTCCTTTAGAAAGTCTATTAGAGTGACACAATATCACTTCTTATAAAATCTCTGATAGTGTGATACACTATCCACTCCTTTAAAAATCTATTAAAAGTGACACAATATCACTTCTTATAAAATCTCTGATAGTGTGATACACTATCCACTCCTTTAGAAAATCTAGTAGAGTGACACAATATCACTTCTTATAAAATCTCTGATAGTGTGATACACTATCCACTCCTTTAGAAAGTCTAGTAAGAGTGACACAATATCACTTCTTATAAAATCTCTGATAGTGTGATACACTATCCACTCCTTTAAAAGTCTAGTAAAGACACAATATCACTTCTTATAAAATTTCTGATAGTGTGATACACTATCCACTCCTTTAAAAGTCTATTAAAGTGACACAATATCACTTCTTATAAAATCTCTGATAGTGGGATACACTATCCACTCCTTTAAAAGTCTAGTAAAGTGACACAATATCACTTCTTATAAAATTCTCTGATAGTGTGATACACTATCCACTCCTTTAAAAAAAGGCTAGTAAAGTGACAAATTTTTCACTCATATTAGAACTATAGAATTGTGATACATTATCCACTCCTATAAAATGTCCTGTACAGTGACACACTATTCACCCATATAAAAATTATAGTACTATGATAGAATGTCACCTGTTATAAAAGCTCCAATAGTGTGATACACTATCCATTCATGTAAAAACTCCATTACTGTGTTATATTAGAGAATGAATGAAGCATTTACCATGATCAACCAATAAATCTTAAACTTATTTTAAGAATTTACTTGGAATTCGTTACTGAACTATATACAATTGATTTTAATAAATGTGCCCTTTACGCTATTATTATGAATATTTGATAAAATTTACTTAAAATTTTTAATTTTAATAAACTTGGATGAATTTTACTTAAATTTGGAATTTATTCACAGGGAAGTCATTTTTAAGTTTTCTTATCATTTATAAGCGGCATGACGGCCAATTGGCTAGATCTGGTCTTTGGTGCTTAAGGTTCGAATCCTGGCTGGGGCATGGATGTTTGTTAGTGGTTCGAAGTCCACGTTAAATTGCATGTCCCGGTGTAATTAACTTATAGTGTGTAAAAAATGATCGTAGAGATACAAGCCAAATCAAAACAAATAGAATCTCATTGATATTATATAAACTTCTCCATATGACGATAATATTATCACCGTGACCTACAGTAACAAGAAAATATTTTATTTAGTCATAATAAATCAAGTCAACAATTAACCATGACTAAGTGAGCATGAAGTTCTTAGTCTACATATAATAAGCGAAATAAACATGGCAATGACAAAAATATAGTGGGACTTATAATCTATAGATACTATGTTTACACCTTTTATATTTTATTTTTGTTAAGATATGACGACACAATCGATTCTACTTTTAGATTACATTCTTTTGCAAGCACCTCAACTTCTAATTAAAAAAAATAACCTTCATACGTCCTTTTAGTTTTTCTTTAACTTTCCTTTTGTCTGGATTTAAATTGAATCCAATACTTGAATGATAACCTAATGCAAAAGTTCAGTTAAAATTGATTCTTTTAATCAGTCAGCTTTTTCGCTTCGAAAATTTCCTGAAAAGATTTTAATGGAGTTCCAGATCATTAAGATTGCCTAAAGTGAACGTTTATTTTTTTACTGTGTTTAATGATTCAATTCCTTTGAATTTACAAAACGCATCGACCGGTTATAAAAAAAAATTAATGAATAAGAAATATTTCATGTGGACTTTAGTTTCGAAATATTAAAAGCATTTTGAATATAGCCTGTTTTTGACTTGTTAGACTAAAATGTCATTAAAATTTGGTTCATGGTATTTCACTGGTATTTTGGTTCATGGTATTTTTGGTATTTTGGTTCATGGTATTTAAATGGTATTCATGGTATTAAATTGGTATTTTTGGTATTTTAATGGTTCATGGTATTTAAATTTGGTTCATAGTATTTTGGAGAAAAATTTGTTTGACTCCTATTAGCTTTATTAAGACCTCTTAAAACGAACGATTCACTGTTGCGAATTTTTTTTTTAATCATGCCAAATACATATATGAACTTTTTATTCTTAGAAAAGCGGTTGGAGATTAGGTCAACTGCTGAGTTTAATGTTTTATATCGACTCTTGTTTCCTGACACTTCACCGCAATTTTATGCATTTTGATCTTTATTAAATGGTTTTAGAAATTTTTTCGAATTAAATTCAATGACATTTATTGACATCATGTAAAAACAATTTTTGCCTAACAATATATTTTTTCAAAAATATAGTTGTCGTGTATAAATTAACTTAAAAGACATTCTTGTCAGAATATATATTCCTGTTCCCTGATAACAAAATGCCACAACTCGTCCCTGTGTAAATTTTTTTATAATATAAAATATATAAAAAATTTTACACAGGGACGAGTTGTGGCATTTTGTTATCAGGGAAAAGGAATATATATTATTTGACAAGTACATAACAACAACCTACCACTTAAATTTGACAGCAGATAAGCAGTGTTATGCATAATGTCATCTCATGACATTAACTATTGTCTGTGCGACTTTCACAGGTCCAAACAGCTACAAATGGAATATGGACTACACCATGCGTTGTTGCATAGTGATTGGTGGTAGACCAGCCCCATTGCGGGACAAGCCCGTCAGTCTACTGCCAGATTAAGAGACAAGAGATGTTTTTCTTTTTACTGGGTAAAGTTTTCAACTCTACGCCCAATGGTCAAAAGTGATATTAGTACGGGACGTACGGTTTAAGTGGATTCGAACCACTACCAACATCCATGGCACGCCGGTACAATTCATTATTAAGCGATCCACTATATTTGCCTACTTATATTTTTAGAAAAGAATATTTTCACTGTCTTTTTAAGCAGTTTTTCAGGTTTACTTGAATTAAATTAATTTAATCACGTAAGATGCGTGAATTAATTTAATCTTTTGAGATGCTTGAATTAATTTAATAAAGTGAATAAATTTTAAAAGTATTTTGAAAAAAGTACTTAAACAGTTTCTATTCGAACCAAAAAGCATTATCGAATGTTATTTCAACAAAACATTCAACCCAGAATTTGTAAGCAACGTGCTATTTTTAGAAACAAATGAGATAAACATTTATTCACTAACAAATCCCACAGGCGACAGAGACAAAGCAACAACAGCTAGAAAAGATACATTATAAAAGAAAGCAATTACTGAAGCAATTACGACATTTCCGGGAAAATTAAAATAAACATAATTTTTTTCCCCACTCTATGTGTCAACTGTTTACAGATGGTTCTGCTACGGTGGTGATATACAGATGTTAACAACAAGCATGTTCTCAGAGCTCTTATTGTGTTCTTATGTTAGCACAGAGCCACTTTTGAAGTAGGTCGCACTCTTATCATTCAGCATCCACTTGCTGTTATCATCAAGCGCGTCAAAAAAATGATAAGGATAAGGTGACTGCCCTCGAAACAATGTTTCAATTAACGTTGGGAAATTAGTTTTTGGAATACTTACTGAAATTAAATCTGTGTTTACTAAGTGTATGTCCCATTTTATCTAAAATTTTATCTTCGTCACTGCTTTATCTTTAAAAAAGTAAGTAAAATAACTGGATTAGCAGATGATGCAGATTTATATTAAAGTCGTCATGTATACAAATTTATATTAAAGTTTTAATTTATGCAGATCTATTAAAGCTTTTATTCAAGTTTTAGTTCATAACTGATTCATAATTAAATTATCACATTAATATGACCACCACCTTCGACGTCAACGTGAAATAACCAATCACAAAAGGCAGGTGGCAGCACATTGCAGTGGAGTGTATATAAGGGATGTCCTAGGGCATCGTAAAGCATTTCAATCGTTAATTACATTGTTCATTGCAATCGGTCCGCTCTATACTTTTGACAGGTGGTCACATTAAAGTACATTAATTTGAATTTGTGTTCAAAAATTTATGCATATATAAAAATGAATACTATGTATTTAGAATAATAAAAAAATATATTTATTTATTTATTTATTTTTTGCTGTATATCAGTGGATCACCTGCTCCCCCATTAACAGCTCACAGAGGGTGATGAAGAGAGGAAATAAAAATTTAAAAATATATTACTATTTTAGAATTTTACAAGATTAGAATATGTAGAAATTATAGAAAATATATTTGAAATATAAAAAAGATAAGAACTAAAGTTCTATTGGTATATATCAGGAATTAACAAAGTGTATGGTACAGTATTTTAAAAGAAGCTATTAATATTTCTTATAAGTATATGTTAATTTTATAAATTTCTATTAGTACATTATGTTACTGCCCTCAAAGCAATGTTTCAATTATCGTTGGGAAATAAGTTTTGGAATACTTACTGCAATTAAATCTGTGTTCATACTAAGTGTATGTCCCCTTTTTATCTAGAATTTTATTTTCGTCATTTCTTTTTCGAAAAAGTAGGATAACTGAATTATCTGATACTGCAGATTTATATTAAAGTATTTTTATAGTCCTTAACTGATTCATAATTAAATAGATTAATATGAAATATGTTCAAAAATCAATGCATATATAAAAACAATTATCGTTCATGATGATTTTAACATATGTATATTTTAAAATAATAAATATAGCATATTTATTTATTTTTAAATTATTTTGCAGTACATCGGTGGGCCACCAGGTCCCACATCAACAGCCCACATATATTTGATGAAAAGAATAAAAAAAAATTAAAAATATACACTATGTGGAAGAAAGTGACGGGACACGACACTATAACGACATAAACCCATATTTATTAAAATTAATAGGAGGTAGGGCCTCCTTTGGCTGCTATCACAGCTGCAACCTTCTGGGCATGCTTTCCACTAAATTAGCCATAGTGGTAAAAGAAATTTCCTTCCAAATGTGTAACAGGAAGTTCCATAGTTCAGGCTTGCTTTTAGGGAGTGGGGTGCAGGCCCCAACCGACGGTCCAATTCGTCCCAGAGATGTTCAATTGGGTTAAGATCAGGGCTCTGCATCGGCCACTCCATGTTTTTGACGTTGTTGTTCACATACCAATCAAGAGTCCTCCTTGCAACATAGCAAGTTGCGTTTTCGTCTTGATACCAGCAATTATCCATACCGTACGTTGCCCACAAAGGTAGGAAGGACATGATTGTCGAGAATATCACAGTATCTATCGGCATTCATCGCACCATCAACCTTCACCAGTGGGCCAGCCCCATACCAGGGGAAACAAGCCCATACCATCAATCCTTCTCCACCAAACTTTACAGTTGGGACGACACACTCGGGCAAAAGTCGTTCTCCTGGTAAACGCCATACCCAAACACGTCCATCGGAACGGAAAAGGGTAAATCGTGACTCGTCACTCCAAAGGACGCGTTTCCAGTCATCCCAAGTACGGTGGTCTTTGGCCCATATCGTAATCAAAGGCTTATGGGCCGCCGAAATTGACAACTTATGGGCCTCGATACGAAGATCGAAACGGCCACAACTGTGGCTTTCTAAACCATTAGCGATGTTATCCATGGATGTTTGACGGTTACGAATCTCCTTCTCGAACTCAGACAACTCTTCCCGTGGCGAGATATTCTAATTCTTGGCAAGATGCAATTCAACCAAACACCTTTCTCGAACTCTATTCGACTCATCTTGACAAAAAACAACTCTAGAGTATTTATAGGATATGGCTGACATGTGATACCTATTATTGCGCATGTGTCAGCTGTATTGTCGACTTTTCTACTTTTCGAGAGGTGTCCCGTCACTTTCTTCCAGATAGTGTATATCACTATTTTAAACAAACAAGATTAGAATGTATAAACATTATAGGAAATGTATTTAGAACAAAAAAAAAAAAGAAAACTGACGATTTACAATATGAACTAAATATATATTAGTGTATACCAGGAGTTAATAATGTGTATGGGACAATATTTTAAAGTAATTGATTATCATTTAAGTATATGTTAATTTTATTAATTTCTATTATTGCATAACAGCAAAGCATTAGCGTGCCATATGGAAGAAAACATCAAAGCTTTATCAATTTTATTTAAAAAAAAAATAAATAAAACATAACCATTTTCGAAATTAACGATGTTAAAATTTGTTGTATAAAATTTTAAAAATCATGAATTGTCTTCAAAAACAGTATAAAGGACGAAAGTCATTTTTGATAAGGCAAAAAGTAATTAAACCAATGTTAATTATGTTTAGCAATGTTTTTATTTTAAACACATTAAAATTGCTCTTTCATTAAAAACTCTTTAAATGTTGAATTTTTAAGAAAGCTTACACACGTTTTGAGACTTAATTAAGTGGAAGATATTCAAGCATCAAAGAACTGAGTAAAATTAAAAGATCTAAATTACTAGAATTTTATTAATGCATATTACTTCTAATACGGTTTCCAAAAGAATTTAAAATGACTAATTAGTTTTTCATTTTTTAAACCCATTTAACTTTTGAACAAGATGAGTACGCTATTAAGCTATAAAGTATTATTTTAATTTACTTGGAATTAATAAATAATTGTGTTTCTTAATTTTTTTTTCTTTATACAATTTAACTATTTGATAGGTGCAAAATTGCAGAAGCTGCTATTTCGACGTTGACGAATTTTGGAATATTATTTTTTTGAAGAAACATTGAGGGAAAAAATGTTCTTTGCATGCTAAACAATAAACAAAGAGTTCAAAAAGTGAGAAAAGGTTTTTGAAGAAGATTTTTCTGCTTTTGTTTTTGTCAGGGTCTTAGAAAAGCAGCTGCGTTTTAGGATGAAAAAAATAATCGTTTTTGGGACATTTAAATATATTGATCGGCATCTTTTAAGATATACTTCGAAGAAATAAATAAGATAAAAGTTTCAAAAAATGAAATGTATTGGAATTAGTTTCCCTTGAAATAAAAAGAAAAATAAAAACGTAAGAATTTCAGTATCAGAAGATTAGACTTCAGTGTTTGGTTGCTGGATAAACTTTACAAATGATGCTAATTCATTGATAAGGAATGTAATAGAAACACAGGTTTCAAAAAATCGTTACAATCTTTATATTGTAATTGTTGATATACTTTGAAAAATGAATTGTTATACTACCGGGTATCGATATACTACCGGGATACCTGAAGTTTTTGTTAAAAATAAACACCAGTAAGACATCGTCAACATTTATAAATTGAAAATAATTTTTAAAACTTTACTAAAATAAAATAATTCGATGAAAATTTCATAATTCCATGTACCTAACAATATGTGATACAATATAGTACGATTGGTTTGTCGCTCTACAGTCATCGTATGTACATTTTAGGCTAAATAGACCGGGACCTACAGTTTAAAGAGAATTCCCAAACACCACAAATATATATGTTACTGCCGGAACACGAACCCGAAACCTGTGGTACCGAGCACCAGAGAGCTAGCCACTCGGCCATCAGGCCTATGGTACTGACAGGTAAAAATTTGTAAATTTAGTAAAAAAGGAATACATACAAAATTGTTTCGTAAAAAAAGATTAAAAAGTGTGCCAATGTATCATATTTCAGCAGCAATGTTGCTAATAGTGTAAGAAAACTACCAGAGGTGGTAGTAAAGTGCTAAGTAGCAATCTTTTTATAATAGCCTATATTATTATCTCTCATCTCATATTATTACTATTTGTGTATCTTATATCGTTTTCCTTTAGCAAATCATCGGAACAAACGTCATTCTATGACGTCACCTAGAACTTGTATTTAATTGGTTAACATTTGTGCAGCACCAATCGAGTGGCGGATATGAGAGATGTAAGAAAATAGCTGAATGTGAGTAACACAATATACATTGATTTTACCTATAAAATCAGGGGTATTGGAGTAGAGAATGGAGTGTTTCGTTTCTTTGATTAATTTTTTTGTGTTTGATTATTATCCACAAGTTTTTTTTCGGGCTATTTTTTAAATTTCTTTCACGAACTATTCTTATCGGTTTAATTATATTTCTTTCTCGAGTTTTTATACATAACATTTTAAATTTCTTTTACGGAATTTTTTTATGCATAATCTTCTTTTTAAATTTCTTTAAAAATTTTTTTTTTTATATATAATATGCATTTAAATTTTTCGCGATTTTTTTTTTTTATATTCATTTAAATTTCTTTCACGAGCTAATTATTATATAATTAAATAAAGTAAAATTGTTCTAAAAGATGGCCTGGTGAAAGCGAAGACAATGCTATTTAAAAGTGAAAATTGAATGTTTCAAGAAAAGAATTCAAATTCTATAGGTTTTTTTTTTTTTATTTTTAAGATTGCTATTATGCCTTTTGTCATTTGGTATATTCTAAATTTAATGGATAGCCTGTATATGGGCCCAACCGATTTCTAATTGCTTGTAATAAAAATTTAGAATACTTTTATAAGCCATTGTTACTATTTTTTACGTGGAAACTCACGCATACTCAATTTAAATAACAAAATTGTTCGTCTTACAAAAATACAGTCCACTACGAAAAAATACATACATTGTTCAATTAATACTGATGTTATATAAATGATGATTAATGACTGAAAAGTGAAAGTATGAAACCAATATAAATTAATAAAACATTAAATTATTAGAATATGATAAATTAATAACAACAATATAAATTAAAAGAACTATGCAACCTCATATTGAAGTCCAATATGGGGATGCATATTCAACACATTGATAAATTAACGAGTGATTTGTTCTGTTTTTTTTTTGCTGTAAGATCATTTTTTGTATACACTTTAGGCTAATTTATACAGGGACCTATAATTTATCGTGGATTCCAAACAACTAATAAGCATCCACGTCAACGCCAGGAATTGAACCTGAAGCATTTGGTACCAATTGAAAAAGCAGATTCTAAAACTATGTTAATTAGGAAGTATACAGAATGTCCTTCCCCTTTTGTGATCTGTATCAATGATAAGATGCCAAGAAATTCTTAAATGGATGGAATTCTACCGCTGTATTACCAAGTAGCAAAACCATATATGCCACTTGATACACAAAAAAATAGGGGGAAACTATCGGAAATAGATGGTTGTCTTACTACAGTCATTTTGTGCTCACTTTACGCTAATTTGACAGGGACCTACAGTTTATCGTGGATTCCGAACGCTTAACAATCATTCATATCACCACCAGAATTCGAACCAGAAGCCTATAGTGCCAAAAAAAAAAAGCCCTAACCAATTGGTCACCCGGCTGCATTTACGAGTGGAGTAAGCAAACCATGAATGATATGACCTCAGTGAATGGCATTTCTAATCTTGATCAAACGTATCGAACATGTTGATGGATCATAGAGTGAATTCTATTGTTAAAGGGTAAACAAACAAACCAAAACTGCCGAGTGAAAACTGACACGTTGGTCTCAGTATGATGAAAAGGTGAGCACAGCTGTTCGTGATAGAACAATTTTTTTTCCAGGAAAATTCAGGAAAATTCAGGCATTTCGTTGAAAATATTTGCATATCTTTTAATAAATATGAGGGTGAGGGGGATGATAAATTAGGAAAATTATGCGCATTTTTATTATTTTCTTAACAGGCAATTTTAAAAAATGCTTGCAATTTTGGGGTTTTGTTTGACTGACTCTCGTATGTAACACACATATACATAGTTACAAAAATGCAAAGAGGAGTAGCTTCATGGAGTGACAAACGAAACCCAAATAAGTTTTAATGACTGATGCCCACTTGATTTGTAGTACCAAGACAAGACATTTGAAATTTTATACTAATATTGCAGTACTTAAAAACCGATTTTGACTGAACAATCCAACTGAAACTATATATTTAATTGAGAAACAATACAAATGTAATATAAAAGTTTTCTGACAAGTTTAATTAATGGTTTTACCTTCCTGATCTAAGAATACATTGCATGTATTTATAACTTATCAAATGTTACCTAATATCTTGAATGGCCAGTTTTTCTTCAGCAGAAAATTTATTAATATCCATTATATATAAATAATTGAAGTTGTCGCAAAGAAGATGAAACAACATATCAGGTTATTTATAGATACAAATTAATTTCACATTATGTCCAGTTTCCATGGCACCAGTAACATTATAATTGTAGGTTTATTTTAAGTTGTGGTAAAATATTTCCTTTGATTCCTAAATGGTTAATGCAATCTTTTGATATTCTCCTGAAATGCATTAGATTTACTAGGAAATATACCATTATGATCCATTGTCAAAATACAGAGGAAATCCTGAATAGGATTTCTGAACCAACACTATTACACTATACCATATTCAAATAATATATATTAACACTTACACTATCATATTACTGTACACAGAACAATGCATCCTTATGAATTTTAGAATAATAGGAATGAAATTGTACCACCACAATATTGAGCAAATATCCTTAGCGATATATAATGCACCTGGTGGCCGAGTGACTGGCGCTCTGGCGCACGGTACCACAGGTTTTGGGTTCTACTTCCGGAATGCTATGGATGTTTGTAGTGGTTCGAATCCACTTTAAAACGTAGAACCTTGCTTATTATGGTTGTAGATCATTAGGCGTAGGGTGGACAAGCCTAACTCGTAAAAGAAAATAATATCTCGTATAAGAAAATAATGTCTCGAAATCTGCCAGTAGGCAAAAAGCCTTTATCCACCATGGGGCTGTTGCGACATTGAAGAAGAAGAAGAATGAATGAATGAATGCCACCCTTAATGAATGAAACATAATTAAGGGTGGCCTTTTATGGATTGGCACCATCCATCCACCAATTTTTCTACGAGTTCAATGGAAGGATCAAGTGGACATAAGATGGTTATACATTTAGAATTTAGAACAAAAGAGCTGGATTCAAAAAAACCGAGACGTAGGCTTCCGTATCATTGCCGATATTGAACACAAATTTGAAAGTCTTAACGATCTTTTCGTCTCAAGAGCAATACTATTATGCCACACAAAATCACAATACCTAGAGCTGACAAGAACCTTTTAATATAGTTTTGATAATGATATGGGTTAAGCTATACGACGGCAATTTTGAATGGACACATGGGATGGGTATTCCGGCCAATAGATTTCGTGCCCTTTCGCTGCATAGTTCATCATAACTTCTCAAGTTTTGAATCAAGAAACTTTGACTCAGATAACCAACTATTTATCCACTACGTCCCTACAGCCTAGGTTACAGGAATAAGATTCCATAAGATTTTCTAAATTGAATCCCATCATGGGAAACCAGACCTCTAAATATTTCAGGCCAGATAATTCCGGCAACGGGTAGAGAAGGTGGGATAAATTCAGACATTTATATGGCCTGAATGGCAGAGTGGCTAGCGCTCTGGCGCTCGATACCACAGGTTTCGATTCGAGTCCCGGCGGTGCCATGGTTGTTTGTAGTGGTTCGGAATCTAATATGATCGTAGAGCGTTGTAGGGGCATTGTTACTCCGCCTCCGTGGCTTATCTTCAAGTTACACGCGTCCCCTGGGTAATGCAAAGTGAGTAACGTCTGGGAAGCGCTTGCCTTAAGACATTCAAGACCAAGCTGTCTAAGTGTTTGCCAGCTGCATTAGAAAAAAATATTCCAATCCCAAAGGGGTTTTGTTTTAAACGTCCTTTCTCTAAGGTTTAACGTTGACCCATTTAAGTAGTCTCATTATAAAATAATTATGCAGTTAAGCGAGTTTAATCTTGTTTATCAAAATGTACAGGAAATAGTTTTTTTCAGGTATGTTCAGAACTGAAGATTAATAAAAAAAAATGAAGTATTTTTTAGCATTACCTGCAAAACAGATGAAAATTAAATTAACTTAGTAAATTGTATTATACCATGTATTTCAAAATTAATAAATATTTTTAAAGAAGAAAGGATTTTATGTTATTATTAAGGTTTTGATAGAAATTAGTGAGAACTTAGGAAAGCTTAAAATTTAATTAATCCAGAAATGTATTCCCAAAGCAATTATGTTAAAAAAGAATAGCAAATTAATTTTATCAAAAACAGTTATAATTAAATTCTCATTCACTAGAAAAATGTTTTTAATAAAAATATATGAATACAAGTATTTAAAAAACATTCATAATCCAAGTAAGTTTTACTTTTAATAGCATAATAACTTCAGTAATTAAAATTCAGAAAACTCGGCAACTAACAATTTAGTTGTAATCGCTTGAGATTGAAATTATAGTTATTGAAATCACAGTTTTATTAAAAAAAAAAATATTAATTTTTTAATAACTGCATTAACTAAAATGATCCAAATAAAAATGTATCTAACAATTAATAAATCTCTAAACTTTTATTAAAATTTTTGCAGACTAATAATATTTTCAATCTTGATTCATCATTATTTTTATTATGATTTGTATGTCAAAAAATTTAATTACTTAATAATACAATTTGTGTATATTGCAGATTATATATTAAAAAGTTTCTCTTAAATTTCTCTTTTTAATTGTTTTGTTATTTAATTGCATTTAAAGTTTTATTGTTGATATAGTTTTTTTTTTAAATTGAATGATTTTCATATAAAATAATAAGAGATTTATTTTTTTCAATGATAAATTTTAAAAATTTAAATTACATTTTATATTTTTGACAAGGTATATTTTTTAATGAAATGAAAACATTTCTATATTCTAAGTTAAATCATTATAAACTGTTACTTTTATTATATAAAACTAGATTCTCAATTTAATTACAAAAAATAATATTTTTAATCTCATTTTCTCTAAAAATGCATCATAAATCTCTGTTTTTAAATAAATAAAAAGGAAAAAAATGAATGCTTAGAAAAATTACGAGCATGTGTGAGGAAAAAAAAAAGAAAATTATTTTTTACAACCTGTGAGGTAACTTTTGTTCCTTCCTTAAGTTATTTTTATTTAACTAGAGGATGAAAATTACTGAGATGAATAAAATTAATTGCTCTTTTTTTCCTGTAAATTATTTCCTAGGAATATAATTACACGAGACGAAAAACTTTTCATTGCTGCTATGTGACATTTAAAACATTTTATAAGGGCAAAAGTCTTAGGTAATACTAATAAAACTATTATTATCATAAGAAATTATTTCCATTTATAAAAAGAAAAATTTATTGATAACTTAAATATATAATAAAAAAATACTTTATAATTATAACTTACGTATTATAGAAAAATACGAAACAGAAATATTAGAATAATTATTAGAAATTATTGTTACTTTAGGTTTTATAGAATTTAATCTAAATGTAGGTTTTCCTGAATTCTTAGACTATATTTTCATTTTCCTATTTCTTTTCAAATACGTTATATAATTTGTACAAAAGTATTTTTATGGTATAAATTATTTAAAAAGTTTTATTATAAAATAAATAATTTTCAAAAATATAATTAATAATCATAATTATTCATAATTAAATATTAATATAATTATAAATAATTTATAATTATCAGGATAATTTCTAATAATTATTCTAATAATAATTATGATTATTAATTCTGATATTATTTATATGAATTACTTATTTTCTAAGAAAAGTTTTTAATAATTTTATTATATCAAAAATACTTTATAAAGATTAAATATAGTATTTGAAAAGAAATAGGAAAATGAAATAGTTTCTAATAATACAGGAAAACCTACTTTTAGATTAAATTCTGTAAAATCTTAAAGTAATATTACAAGTAATATGTTTACTGTGACTAAACTAATTTTGAACCACATATTCATCAAACATATGTGTATGGAAATTTCATGAATAATGAATATTTACAACAAAATGACATATACATTCACAAACAAACCAGGCAGCTTTACAAATAGTAAATATGATTAATTTATGGTTCATGATAAAATAAGTAGCTTCCATATTTAATATAAAATATTTTAAATTCATAAATTGGATTCTGTTTTTCAATGAATAGGGGAAAAATGCATGTTTTATGGATTATACAAAACATTATATTCATATGAAATAAATTTTGTAAGCACTCTTGTTTTCAAAAGTTATGGAAAATCAGAAAAATGGCGATTATACGAGTATAGGCAAAAATGATAATGAATGACAACCAACTAAATGAAAATTTCTTAAAAATACATACTTAAAAAAATAATGTTGCATTTTATATGATTTTATATGCAAATCAATGGAGTTGCTGTCGTTTTAAGGTCGTTGAACAAGTACCAAATAAAAATAAGATTTTAAATATGTCTACAGTAACTGCAAATAGAAACTGGACAATAGAAACTAGGAAACTGGACATTTGCAAATCAATGGAGCCACTGTCATTTTAAGGGCATTGAACAAGTATCAAATGAAAAAAAGACTTTAAATATGTCTGCAATTACTGCAAATAAAGGCTGGACATTGACGGGTTGGGTGAATATGCATTGGGTGAACCATAATTGTTGGATGTATCCTATATAGAATGATTGTTGAATGTGAGTTTTTGTAACTTCTAGATTGTGAAATGCATTTCTAAGAACAAAATCAGCTTCTAGAAAGTATGGCTGAGAACAGCCCTATACCTACAAGAGCCTTAGCTGTCCACTATTTGCAGGTAATTGTAAGAAGGCAGAGAACCATTAAGCCAGTCTATCTCAGATCGGATCTCATAGCAGTTGCTGGTAGGATGGTAGCAAGGTCAGCTGAGCTTCGAATGTAACATAAAGAAAAGGGTAAAAACATTGTGTACACCCGTTAAACCAAAGTACCGAAATTAAATTTAATTGGTAATGCAAACAATTCAGCCGATACGGGGTAATGTTCAGAGTGACGCTTAACGATGGAGAAGGACTGCGTTCGAACCTCATGCGTTCGAACCTCATGCGTTCGAACCTCATGACTAGCGCTCTGAGGCCAAAGGCTTCGGCTCGAGTCTCTGCCATGCCGTGGATGTTTGGAATGCACATTAAGCCATAGGTCCCGGTCTAATACGATTAGCGTTGGGAGTTAGGGTAGTATCAAAAAGTAGGACTAAAATAATATCCCATGAAAAGAAAACATCTCATGTCTCGCCATCTGCAAGTAGGCAGAAGATCTGGGCACATCATGAGGTTGTTGCACCAATGAAGAAGAAGATACATACATTTCAATTAGAATGCAAGTCAATGGAGATCTGTACGGTTTACGGAAAAGTCCAGATTTTGTTTACAATATGACTCAAGAGGATTGCTAATTTGGTGGGGATTTCGCTATTATTCTAGTTATATTCCGCGAAGAAAAAAAGTTGGTGGATGTCAACATTATCTCGATGGATCACACAGGGCCATTTATATTGCCCTAAGTGGCATCATAACTGTTCAGTTACATATTTAATGCCATTCTTGATCAAATTGTTCATCTTAATTCAGGTGGAGAAGGTAGCTCAACAATAAAACGATAATATTACAGCGTGTAGAGATCACTTACCATTGAAATACGTTCGGCATGTGACTACTGTTCATAAGGATTTATTAGAAGATTATCTAGATTTGAATTTTTACCATGTTTGGCGTGCTCTGGAGGGATGTATTGGTGTACATAATTCCTGAAACCTTTCAGGATCTTCAAACTGCCTTGAAACAGTAACAGGATTTTCCTGCTTACTGAGTTGATAAATACAATGACTTTGAGCATGCGAAATCGCTTTCGTGCCGGTATAAACGTTAGAGGTGATCCCATTCCATGTTGAAGCTGATCACACATTGAACTCAGATTCATTTTTTAATCTTCAAGACAGAAAAAGTCTCTTGTTTTCATTTGGGACTAATTGAGAAGCGCTGTTTCTGGATTTTTTTATTAATTTTTGGAAACCAGTTTATTATAATTTTTTCTTTATGCTACTTATAAAATGTTTATCACATGTTTGAGGTTCAGTGTTAATTAAATTCATTTGATTATGATTGATTATTTAAAATATAATGAGAGGTCAGTAACTTCAATTAAGCATGCAAGGATGTATTTATTTCAATTCTACCCCCTCAACTTATAATTATTTTTCACATGAAAATATCCAACATGTTATAATATGACATACTTTTGCGCTTTGATCTGCAAAATTAATTTTTTCACAAATTTGGGTATTCAATGAAACAACTATCATTCAAATTTGACAATATAATATATTTATTTCGAACCACTAAGGAATTTGTATTCGATTCCACTATCGGCAATGCAAAACGAGTAGACATGGTAATATATAATATCTAGCATCCTCTCAACAATACATTAAGCAAATGCAAAACAAAGTCTTTCCGTGAATCATAATGGAGTTCTGAATAACCCATAAGCAGTAAAAAGTTCCATTTCTGAATGAGGATAAGCAATAAAAAGGGGTTGATTTTTATATTTCATCGTGATTTCTCAATAATATTTGTCTTATAAATTGAATACATTTTATACTAGGAAGATATTTGAAATATACAATTCTAAGAATATTTTATTTGAGATTTTACTAATGTAAATTTAATTTTCATAAGAAGAATACTCTTGAAAGGTTATCAAACCTAGAATAGTAATGCCCATTTTGCCAATTTTTTGATAAAGAGTTTTATATTTTTCAAATCAGCGTTAAATTAAAAGGATATTTTGAAACAATCCTAAAATCAGGAGTGAATTCATTAAAGGAAAATTTAATAAGCATATATTTAAAATATAAATCTCGTTAATAAAAAAGTTAAATCAATATAATAAATATAAATCAATCTTGTCAAGTATATATATATGAAATATTAATTTAGAACTACTGTAGAAAATTAAATGACTTTAATATATATATAAACGGTTGCTTTTTCAGTTTTGCATGAAATCATTGCGGTTGAATATTGTACAGCAAGAATATCGGGCTACGCTTTTATTTTTCTTTCGAAGGGCCTTTCAAGAAAACAGCCTCACTGCAAAAAAAAAAAAAGGCAATCATACGAGAAAAACCACACACATATGACACCATTTCTGCACACGAAATCTGAGTCGATACAAGACAATCTGTTATGATATCTACCCAAGACTACTTTCTTTTAAGGAAGTACGTTATTAGTGGTAATAAATTCAGGAGATATACAGGTAAAGACTGGAACAGGGATATTTATAAAAAGACGCTGGCCGCATATACTCGTTTTGATTAGACGATGTCCCCACAATAGAACATTGAAGGTTTTATGTTTCATACATACATACATAGACGTATGTACACATGAATGTATGTATGTGATGGGTCAGGGGGTGTGTGGGTGTACTGACAGCAGTAAAAATAATAATTTGAAGCGTGATATTATCATTTTAATACGTATTTAAAAATCAGGTTAAAGTTTTGTAGCAACTAAGATCAAAAAGGATCAACAAGTTTTAAATATTTATAAATTTTACAATATATGTAATTGAACATTTTTATTTGCAAATATCTATTAATACAAATAGTTTTGCTCGTTTTACTGTGTTGTCCAGTTAAGCTATAGCTATTTGTTCAGCGCAATTTTAAAAAGGAACATGCTTTTTGACAAACTATTCAACGCATAAAATTTTTCGAATCAAAAATATCTAATGTTTTAAAAGCCGGCAGACGTTTGTATTAACATAAAAAAGAAAGTAAGAAAGATTAAAAATAAGATAACCTACATTCAGGTTATTGCGTTATTAAGGAAAGTTATATCTTCTTGTTTAAAACAGACTGGAAAAATATTGGGCCAAATAGTTTTGTAATATATAAATGGTTCTTTTTTAATGTATTAGAACTACGTCTTGTTACATGTTCTAATATTTAAAAAAACTGGGTTTTTTCTTTAAATGAAGATTTTACCATATAATATATTTAAAAATAAGCCCCTGATGGTCGAGTGGCTAGCGCTCTGTACCACAGGTTTCGGGTTCGAGTCCCGGCCGTGTCATGGATGTTTGTAGTGATTCGAATCTACTTTAAATAGGATCCAATAGGATCGTAGAACGTTGTGAGGATAGTGTTGCTCGCGTCCGTAGCATATCTTCAAGCTACACATGCCCCCCTGGGTAAAGCTAAATGGTAACAGCGATGTAGCCTTTGCTTATGGCATAAAGATTGACTGTCTTTGTATTGTCAGCTGCATTAGAACAACAACAACAACATATTTAAAACATTATCATATGATGAAACTATCCGCTGAAAAAGACATTGACAGCAGCATATGGCCAGCGGGCTGCAGTTGAATCCTTGGCCTTCCATACATTATTGCAATACGAGTGAAAGCATTATTAGGTTAAATAAAGAAAATGCTGTAGACATACGATAATAAAATTATTTTTTTTAAGTATTTGATTTAAAAATTATTACTTGACGTATGCGAAATTAATAAATAATAAAATAAATTTACATAAATTCTAACTACGTTAGTTACAGTCACGTAGAATACGAGTTAATTTAGTTTCCATTAACTGTGAATTTGAAACTCGACAAGATTAAATTGTAATTAAAATATTCACAGCAGCTGTTATTTGGGTAAGAGGATTTAGCAGGATTTATTTAAAAGGGATTTCATTTGATGAGATAAAGTTTCTCAGTGTAAGTCAAGTTTTAATGTGATTAATCATGCATTCAAAAATATATATAATTTTTGTGTTAATTTCAGGAATTTCATATTAATTTTATGTCTAATAAATATTATTAATAATATACTTTAAAGAGTTTTTAAGTAAACAAACTTTTAATATATTCAATTAAAATACAAATATATTTATTTTACATAATACGATGCTATAAATAAAATAAGCGTAATGGAAATAACACAATTCACGACAATATTCATCTGTATTTCTAAATAATTTAATTAGCAGAATATAATTTTTTTTTTTTACACACAAGTATATTTTAAGTATATCACACAAAAATTAAAGGTAAAAAGATTTCATTTTTATTTAGCTATATCTTTTATTTCAAAAAAATATTTTTGTGCACAATAAGATAATAGTATTTCGGAATAATGATATTCAAAATCGAAATTTTTATGTTCATCATATATTTGTTATATTACTAATCATTTATATTTACTAGTTACTATTATTTATATTTATCAGTTATTAATGCTATTTATATTCCTCCGTTACTGTTACTATTAATAGTCATCAGTTACTAATATTATTTATTTTTATCAATTAATATTACTATATTTTATTCAGTAACTATTCAAAAAATTATTATTTATAAGTAAACTCAAAATAATTGATGTTATAGTAAATACATTAATTTTCAACTGTAAAAGTTCCCATGATTTTAATGTTACGAACGATAAAATTAATCAGCATAGCTGTAAATTGCATCAAACGCATTTTTTACAAAAGCTGTCCTATTTGACTGTAATCATAATTATTCTTATATGTTCGTAATACATTATAAGTTTAAAATAATTTATTACCTAAATTCACCAATTATTCAATTTGAAATTTTTTATAAGTAAATATTTATAAATTAAAACAATTTTTTATTTATTTTTGTTATTTTATACAATTTAATTAAAACACATTTAATTATTTAATTGGTTATAAAACATTACATACATCAGTGTAAAAAAATATTTATAATATTAATGCATAAAATTTAAAATAAAGAAAAGTTTTTTTAAATCAAAGATGACCAACGATTTTTGTCATAATTAATAATTTTAATATTGCAAATTTTACAAGATTTAATAAATAATATGGTACCTTAATAAAATTCTTTCAATAAAAATAAATTATTCTGCAAAAAATATTATTGCAATAAATATGCTAATCTGCCTATAAATGTAGGTCATTAAATAAAATCTACAAAGCATTTACATTTGCTTTGAAATATTACTTTATTCACATTTCAATATCAAAAGAAAATATTGAGTTAATTTAATATTTAACTTGAAAAATATTCTTAAAAATGGCATAAATTGAAAGATTCTTACAATATTTTTCATTAAATTGACTTCGTAAAAAAAAGGCTTTTATATATTATTTTATTGCATAAAAATTTCTTTTGAATAATATTTAAGATTTTGTTTTTAAATTTCTAAAATGCTGTGATATATTTTTTTTGTACTTTACGTGATTTTACCTATTAAGATTTTTTTTTAAAAATATTTTTAAAAGTTAATACAAATTGTAATGTACTTTGTAAAGTACATAGTTACTTAGTACATATAATATATTTGATTATATAGTGACGATATAAATACATAGTATACAATATATTTAAATACATAATTGCATTGTACTCATAATATATTTAATTAATTTGACTTCGAAAAAAACCTTTTATATATTATTTTCATTGCATATAAATTTTATTTTAAATAATATTTAAGGTTTTGTTTTTAAAATTCTAAAAGTTTACGACTTTTTTTTAATTTACTTAACTTAAAATATTAAAAAAAAAATTTTGAAAATATTTTTAAGTAAAAGTTATTACAAATTAATCAGAAAGTACATAATTACTTAGTACTTACAATATATTTAATTGCACAGTAACAATATAATTACATATTATACAATATATTTAACTACTATTAATTAAGTAGTTAAATATATTAATGTATGTAATTAAATATATTGATACTATGTAATTATATTGTTAACATTAGTACTTAAAATATATTTAATTAACTTGACTTTGTAAAAGGACTTTTTATATATTATTTTATTGCATACAAAATTTATTTAAAAAAAATATTAAAAGTTTTGTTTTAAATTTATAAAAGGTTCTGACATTTTTTTTTAATTTTTTTTTTTTTTAAATTTACGTGATATCATATTTTATTTATTTTTTTATTATATTTATTTTATTTTATTTACAAATATATATATATATATATATATATATATAATTCTAATTATTATTTATTATAATAATTGATATTTTATTATAAATTTTATTTTTGATTTACATGATTTAACTTACTAATTTTTTAAAGTAAAAGTTAATATAAATTAATTAGAATGTGCATATATTTGTTTTGCAAATCAAAATATTAATAAACATTCCTTAAATTAACTGACCTCTAGCCTCGGACAAGAAATCTACAGAACTCTCCTCCAAATCATAGGATGTAGTGGAACGCAAACTTCAGCAAAGCGCCATGCACTCGCAGACCCAACAAGCCGTGAATGCGTTCCGAAGAGTCGGAAAACTGATGTTTGAAAGGTGATAAAATATCCGCCAGGTGGCGCCCTAGATTGATTCGTGACTTCTTCGTAATTGAGGATTCTTACAATGGGGAGACAGTGCACAGCGCTGCATTTTTTGGTGTTGTTATTACCTGTCTCTGAAATCCGTCTTTTCTGCAAAAAAATGAATGTGCAACTTCTTGAGTCTCTCGAGGAAAGGGAAGTTAGTTATTGCGAAAATGTGGGTCTAGAAATCGAGTTGCAGTGCTTGGGAAAAGCGGAATTATAAGTACTGTGTTGATTGAGGTTCAATTATTGACGTGTAAACATTTGAAGAAGATTATCAGAAAAGAATTAATTGTTTCTGAGAGTGTGTGATGATTACAATTAAAATAAGTGATGAGAGGTAAATAAAATTATTGAAAAAAAAAATATCGTATAGCAGAAACAAAAAAAAATAATTACATTAAGTTTAAATATGAAAAAAAAAATTTTTTTCTAACATTGATTATTATTTACTAGCTAAATTGATTATTACTTAAAAATATTAAATATTAGTTAATTTCATTTAAAAATGTTATTTTATTAAAAAAATAGAATAGCAAAAAAAAAAATATAATAAATAAAATAATATAATAAACAGCTATCATAATAAAAGAATATATTTATAAAATATATAAACAAATTAAGTGAAAGTAATTAATGTTAATAATAATTGTTATAGTTATATTATTATAATTATTTAAATAATTAATAATAAAATAAAAGTAAAAATTATTATCAAAATAATTATAAAATAATGATTATTAATTATAATAATACTAATCATTATTTTATAATTATTTTAATAATAATTTTACTTTTATTTTTTACTTTTTTAAAATTATTTTTAAAATTAATTTTGAAATAAAATTAATGAATAATTTACTTTATTTTGCAATTAAATTATAGAAATAGAAAAAAAGCAATCGTATAGGAAAAAAATTATTTACTTTATTTTTTATAAATAATCTTTTATTTTTATAAACAAAACTAAAACTATAATCTTTTTACAAATATCATTCAATACATTTAGAAAATAGGGGCTAAAATATTTGATTAACCTACGTAATTAAAAAAAAATGTGAATATTAATTTATTTTCTACGAAACAGTATTTTTTGAGATGGCATTTTATAGCAATGAGATTTGAATTTGTTTGAAATTTATCTATTTTATTGCACCTATTTTTGCTTTAAATTTAATTTTTTTAATGCAACTTTCAAAATTCTTCTTATACAACTAAATCATATTTTTTAACAAATTAATTAGATAAAGGATATTTTCAAATATACGTAAACAAAGTAAGAACTTTTCTAATATTTTTTAAAAATAAATTTTAATTGCACATTTAATTATGCATAAATGCATTTAATATTTTTTAATAAGTAATTTTATTATTGTTCTTAAGTTTATACTTTTAAAATTGTTAATTAAAAAGAAAAATTTAAAATTCATTATATTTTAATAACATACAGCATGAGAATAAAAAAATAAAATAAAATTGATAGAATCCAATATTTTTTAATCATAAAATATTATTGAGATAGAACAAATAAATTTATATTACGTAACATTTTTTTATGGGAATTTAATATGAAAAGTATTTTTTAAAATAATTTCATTTTGCTATAATTAGTTTTTTAAATGTTTAAATACGATTTATTCTAACTATTTTTCATAATTCGTGTGTGATAAAAAAAATCAAGATCGCTCTCAACATGAAATAATAGTTTAATTTAATTATCAAAAATGAAAAGAGTTATTTTTTATCATTTTCTTTGTTGTCTTATAGATACTTAATGATAAATTTAAAATATATATAGACTTTATTTGGATTGAAGTTTAGGCTTTGTTTTCTAGTTGTCTGATAAGCTTCATCTGAAAAGATTTACAAAATTTTTAAATTAAATAAACGAATATTTAGTTTTATTTTTTAATTGGAGAAGCAAGTATGTATAGCCTTTGGCTTCTAACGTAAAGAAAATAGTTACATATCCAATAAACAGTGCAGGTATAGCCTCCGTGTCTCAGTTACGTAGGAATGGGGAAAAAGTAATCTGCAGATTTGAGATTGTGAATCATCCAAATTTTTCCCAAATTACAGAAGGCTGGTGATAGAAAGATTAAATTGCAAGGCAGAAAGTCCTTCCATTAAAATTGACGAAGACAGGACATTGCGAAACATACAGATTCAAATTGAGGTGGTTCAGCTTGAATATAGTTTAGCAGACTCTCTCCGTAGTTTATACTGAATAACCCTAAATCTGCTATATATCTACTGTTGAAATAGTTTATAATGATTCATATTTTTTTTTTCTTGACATTATAGTTTTCAATATTTGAATACAATCAATGAAAATATCATACATTCAATGGAATATATTAAAAAAATAATTATATTTTTTCATTTATATTTATAACATGAGTGTAACCATACTTCCTCCCTACGCACTGGCAAGAGCTACTTGGGGCTTTCAGGAGGATTGATCAGTTGGTCTACAGACTCTCACCTGGAGAGAAGTATTTTTCGCGTACCCTGCGCATATCCGAATTCGTGTTTCCGAGCTTAGATGTGGAATCCTTCCACTGATCAATAATTATTTTTTAAATGTGTTAAATATTGTATGTCTCGAATTGTATGTGTGTGGTGTTTGTGCCTGTGTAAACAAAGCTGTGAGTTCTCAAACCTGGGCCTCAAGTAACTCAACCCCAACAGCATCTAGTTACAATCAGGTTGATCAACCTGCGCACTAACAAATAATTATGTTTTGCATTTAAGCTGTATTTATAATTACGTTAATAGTTTATAAATCATTTATTTTAAATTATTCATTTATAACCCATGAAATTATTCATTTATAAATATGCTATTAATTTAATAATTAATTTATTAGTTAAGCTTAAATGATAAGTGTGTCTACATCATTTGATTAATTGTTCTTTAAAAGAAAAGGATAGCTATTCAATTCTGTTCAGTCAAAGTACAGTTACTTGAAATGATAAATAGGCATGGGCTTTTTGCAACATACTTTTCTATTATGAGAATGGACAATATTTCTGGTTTGTTATACGTGTGATGTAATTGTTAGCAACCCCTTATTTTTATGAGAAACTGTAGAAGGACGTTCCTCTCATAAATTTAATATTTAAGTAATAATTCACGAGAAAAGTACAACTTGTTTAATCTTTTACAAAATTTTTCAATTATGTATGAATTTTTTAATCATTATTATCAGGAGAAAAAAAAAACACTAATTAATAGAAGACTAAAAGAATTTCCAGTTGTTAAAATAAAAAGTATATCAGAAAAAAAAAATTTAAATGTTTACTCTTAAACTGAATTAAATTTTAATGAAAATACAGCTCTTTCAAAATTGCTAAAAAAAAAAAAATTACATTAGAGCTCAAATAAAAGTCATTTAATTAATTTAAAAATACTTTAAAACTATTAATATACATCGTAGTACACAAAAATTCGTTAGTGAAGAATTGGGAATCTATATAAAAAATTCGATTGAGAAACCGGCTGTCACTATGAAAAAAATTGATTCACTAACTTAAGTCAGGGAATCGTAAATTTATTGGCCGACTTTTCACTCTTGTTTACGGGTTCTATCTAGTCCAAAAAAGTAACAAGAGTTCAAAACCATTATTGTAAATTGTATTTAATCCGAGAATCGAATATAAAAACTCGATAAATGAAAAATTACGGTGAAATTTTTATTTTTTTTTAAATATTAAGAATATCAAATTTTCATGTGAGATCTTTCACAAAAAAAAAAATAATAATATTAATAATTAATAAAAAAATAAATAAATAAATAAATATAAATTAATAAATATAAATAAAAATATAAATAAAAATCAATGATACTATCCAAAAGTCGGGTATCAATATAAAAAATCATTCACTTATCAAGTCAGGAATCGGAAAATTTTTGACTAATAGTAACAGGTTATATCGAGTTCAAAACAGTAATAACAAAATCCAACACCATTATTGTGAACATGAATTATTTAGAGAATCGATTATATAAAATTCGATAAGTGTTCAAATATATTCAAATATATAAAATTCGATAAATGTTCATTTATATTTTGAAATGTTAAGCATATCAAATCTTCACGTGAGATCTTTCAAATGTAAGATTATATTTTCTTTACACAAGTGGTTGTGAAGAATTTGATGTTTCAAAAGACTGGATGAAATTGACCCTGCTCAAGTGATGATTTTTTTTTTTATGCGACTACGTGTAGGCCGAAGAACAAACAGCGTGACATTTTTTTCTCTGTTTGTAGAAATACATTTTCCAGCTCAAATTCTTCCAGAATCTCTCTTCTGAGTATTCAAATCTCATATGTAGGTCAAACTTTTTTCTTTCCTCCCAAAGGCATTGGAATCGAAAAAAATCTATTTACCTGAAAGTTTCTCAACGTGCGTGGTCAATCTAATGAATGACCTTATCCATGACCGAACGTGACCTTTTTATTAAAAGCTGTGAATTTTTACACGAGTTTCACTCATATCCTTGACCTGAGAACGGATTGCTTATGTTTCTTTTTATTTATATAGTATTGCAATTCCTAATGTGTTTCCATACGAAAATTTTTGACAATTTATAATATTCTGCATAATAAAACCGTTATAATATAATAAATGCATCAAATGATTTTTAATAGTGCCTGTATTCTTACAGAACCATTGGTAATGAGGTTTACTTCATTTATGAAATGTTGATTTTCTAATCGGTATGTTGTATTATTTTGGCATTTACTACTACAACGGCAAATATGAAGCATATATCAGGATAAAGGGGTAATATAAGAGTGTATGCCACAAAGGTGGTGACTTGGGTAAAGTCGAGCATTTTTGGATGGAGGGGGGGTGTCGGAATTAGAAGCCCCGATTCTTTTAAACAAACAATTTAAGTTTCGCCAAAATTCTGCAAATTAATGTTAAGGATATGGGGTCTGATGAGCGAGTGGTTAGTGCTACGGCTCTCGGTATCAAAGGTTTCAGGTTCGAATCCTAGTGGTGCCATTCGAACTGTTCGGAATCCACTTTAAGCCGTAGCTCCGTGTCTAACATGATCGTAGAGCGTTGTGGGAGTAGTGTTACTCGCGTCGTAGCTTCAGGCTACACGCTTCAGCGTATATCTTCAAGTTACACGTGCTTCCTGGGTAATTCTAAATAAGTAACAACGGTAATGGCTTATGGCATAAATATCAACTGTCTCGGTATTGAAAGCTGCTGCAATAACAGCATTGTAAGGCTGTATTTTTTAAAGAGCAAAGACAGTTATTATTTCAGCAGTATACTAATTAGGTCTTAAGAGACTTTTCTCAGCTCTGAGGCTTATAAAAAGCCCTCTTGGAACAGCAATGAAAGAAGATCTTATAGAAGCTACTTTTTATATTTTAATAAGATTCAATGTGTTGCAAATAGAGCATTTCTGTGCTTAAAATGAAAAGGAGTATAGTGTATTTGTCTTAAGTTATTCAATGATAATTTATACCTGTTAATTTGTTTTTGTTATTATATAGGGTATGTGCACTTTTTTGTACGAAAATTTTGAGTACAGATACTAACTACACTTGCAAATACGGCACTTTTAAATTTTGCAAAAAAAAAAAAAAAAAAAAATTGCGAAGGGGAAAGCACTGTTTTTATAATTACATAAGTTCAATAAAAATCATTGAATTAATTTTAAAATAAATCGCCAAAATTTTACTATTAAATATTATAATAGATAAAATTAAGGAAATTAATCAATAGTTAAGAGTTAGGAAAAAAAAAAAAAAAAATCGATTCTGTTATTGGGAATGATGAGTGGGATTTTTTTGGCTGTCTTGGTCAGCCGAATAACACAATTTTTTTCCACCACAATTGCAAAGGACACCATAGCGATGGTCTTTACAGATGAGCCATACCATCTTCCTCTCCTCCTCGAACGCAATGGTATGATTTGTAATGCTTATCACAGACCTAGACACATAAGTATTCCATTCAATACACCATCTCTGGTTTCAAACCAAACTCTCTGAGATCGGAAGCTCAACTATATGTTTCCTACACTATGGTATTGACTGCTTACATTAGGTTTGACATTAGAGATACCTAGGAGAAATGATGCTAGTACTGCTACTACACCAATCACATCAATGTACCTAGAGCTGAGGTGCCCCTTTACAGTTTGGAAGAGAAACGATTGCCTGATTATTTATGGGGATATTCTGTCACAATCACCAATATTATTCATCTCTTTTTCACAACCATGACTGCAAGTCAAATTTTAAGAATAATAGGGATATAATTAAAAAAAAAATATTTTCACTGTATTTAACACAAAATAATAATAAGTCCCAAGTGTAAAATAGCCTGCTTTATATTTTCTTTAATTTAAAATTGGTTTTGGAATTTTTTTCTCGAATAAAAATTCAATTTTTTTATTAAATACATATGCTGTTAAATTTAAAAAATCTGAAAACGTCTTTAGACTGTTAGCCATATGTCAATAAATAATCAGAGGCAAACAAATTGTTAAATTACTAACAAATATAACTCAGTGATATTCTGGCAATAAATTATTATTTTACATTTCACGTTAACAAGTTTTATTTTAAAAACGGATAACTTTAAAAATCGCAATGTTAAATATCATAAACTTATTGAAAGGAGCATTTTGATCCTCAATGCCCTTAATTGAAAGGAAACAAAACCCTTTCAGAATTTTTAAAATGAATTTTTTTTTTTTTAAAATAGAATTTTCAGAATTTTTAATCATTCTTTTATTACTGAACTAACTAAAAAACTCAGAAATTGTTAATTGACTTTCTAATAAAATAATAAACATGCCGTCGAATTTTTGCTAAATGTGAAAATGAAACAAATCAAAGTAATTTTTCAATTATGAAAATGACATTGTTTTACTTCTGGATGTAACCAAGAAAGTAGGAAACGTACTCTTTCAGTTTTCAAAATTTTTGGACTTTTTAATTAAAGAAGAAATTTCTAGTCAAATTCTGTGAAATACGATAATGAAACAAATCAGAACAATTTTTCGAATTTTGAAAATGACATTGTCTTACTTCTGGATATAACCAAGAAAATACAGAAAGTACGGTTACAGTTTCAGAAAACTGCTTGTCTTTTTAATAAAGGGAGAAATATGCTGCCAAAGGCGAGTGCTTACCAATTAGTTAATGTCTTCAGAAACTTTACTTTTTTTTTTTTTTTTTTTTTTTTGATTTATTGCTTTTAGAACAAACAACCTTATTCCACGTTATTTTCCTCAGGCTGATATCAGAAAATCAATATTATCGATAATTTACCTTTTTTTAATGATCGATGAATGAATATTAATGAATGAAAAAAGTATCATTCTACTAATTACAATAATGCTATTTTTTAAAACCGCAAATGTTCTGGAAATGCAATGTAGCAACGTTTTATTTTATTATCGTTACAATGTACTTTTCATGTTCTCAAGAGAAACAAAGTAGTTAGGAAATTATTCAAGAGGATTTCATAAAGATCTTAGCTGATGAGCCCCAGGCTTAGAAGAAGACTTGTGGATTGATTTTGCTTAGATAACTGAAAACGTCTTGAGGCTATTTATATCTTTTTGGAGAAAAAAAAAATCTTAAATCTCCCTTAATAAGAACATATATTTGTCTTCGACAATACATTATAAATCTGAGACTGTAAAGATTATCGATGAAATGTGCAACAAACTATGTAATTTGCTCTTTTCTTCATTATTAAAAGTATAAAAGCACTTTTTTTATGTTTAATAAGCTATGTGACTATGCACGATGATACACTTTTCCTAAATGAACTAATTGTACAATGTAAACAAATTTTTGATAATACTTCTCAAAACTATGAACAAACACAAGAAATTTATTAATTATTTTAATTACATCTTCATTTAATATTCAATTTATGATGGAATTTAATAAAATAACAGCGAAACTCAAAATACCAAAAAATAAAATTCTATTTTAAGGATTCTAATATATTTTTATGGAATACTTCTAAGACAAAGAAGAAGGTAGCATACGTTATCTTGTATTGTTCACACTTCTCTAGCATTTTAAATAGTATTTTATAAAAAAAGAATTTGAAAGAATTTTTCATATAGAATTTTTGTAAATTTATGCCAAAATTTAATTTTTCAGCAAATGCATATAAAGTAATCAATTATGTTTTCTTAAAATAATTTATAATTGATTAACCTAAAACTACCATAATAATAGCGACACACTTTCTTTTTAAAATTATAGCTTCTTTTTTTACCTAGATGTTCATAATATTTTTCTTTTATTGGAGAAATTATTGAAAATATATCTATAATCAAATACCGTGTTAGAAATATTTGAATCTGTATTAAATTTTGATATCACATTTTGAAACTTATATTAAAAATGCAATATTAGATCAGATAACTTATTTTAGTCGACACACCTTGTTTTTATTTATCACTTTAATTTTGTAACCTTGTGTTAGATGTTTACTATTTTATATTAAAATGTGATTAGGAATGGTTTATAAAAAATTAGCACACAAATGTTTTTATTGATATTTCACATTCATCATGAATATAAATATGTGTATGTCATTGCAAAATAATGATACATTAAATTAATTTATGTAATTACTATATTATTTTATTTTACGATACTTTATACTTCCTATTTACAACATGCAAATAAGTTTTCTGTGAATAATTTCAATAAAATACACTCTAAGGTAAAAAAAAAAAGCAACATTAAAAGAAATTATCTAATTCCGTAACTTCTAATAAAAATAAAGTTTCATCCAAATACAAATAATTAAATTTCAGTGGATAATGTTTAACTTACTGGAGTATTGGGAAAATCGCAAATGAGCTTTCGGATAAAGTGTAAAATAGAAAAAAAAATTTCAATTTTGGTATGTAATTTCGAAAAATATTAAAGATATTCTAATGCAAGTGAGTCTTAGAAAAAGGTTTGAAATAATTTAAATTATTTTGATATACATGTATTAAATTTTATGAAATATCTATTATAAACACTCTTTTTCCTGTACAATTTTATTTCTTTTAGATTTTTCTATAGATTCTCGTGTATGAAGAAAACGAGATTGTTGCAGTATATATTTGTGCAGACCTTTACACGATTTTAAAAAGTCTTGATAAAATATGGTACATGTAGCAAAATTCATGAAAAAATGGCTACCTTAAAACACAAAATAAATTTAAAAAACCTTTCTTTAAAAAAATTTCTCGAAACATAAAAGAGATTTTAATCTTTTTGACAATTTTAGCAACATTTTATTTTAAAAATAACACAATTTCGAAAGAATATATTTCGCAAAGCCAAATTTATGAAAAACAGCTTGCCTAATAAATACAATTTTATACTTAAGAAAATTAGTTCTAACATAAAATTTTCCGTAACATAAAAAATAAACGTAACATACATGCATATGAGTAATCATATCTTGCATGCTGAATAAATAAAAAGAACGTCGACTCCGAAATTCTAAGCTACAATATTGTTCTTCAACAATTTAGGTACAGCCGCACATTTATTTTAATATAAAGGTTTTTAACCTTATGTGAAATTTACTTAAAGAATATTTCGTATATCCTTTGAGGTTTGGAGAAGCTTTATTTAATTTCAGTTTCCACTTTTAAATTTGACCTCAAGCTAAAAATACAGAACGACAAAATATCAACTCCAGGCGACGCTATTTTGCTTTTAGAATTACCCAGGTTTTTGTTTAAACAGTTTGTTCCTAGACGTCAACCTAATCTTCGATGGGTATTGTTCCAATATTCAACTTTACCATAAACACTGAAATGCAAGTGTTTTCCTCTTTTGAAGGAAGGTTACCGAATTCTTTGCTATTTCTTTTAGTACTTTAGCGTCAGCAAAGCATTCATTGTATGGTGTCATCGTTTAAGAACCAATGGCAGGGCTTGATTCTAGCATGAAGACATTGAATGCTTTTAATACATTATCGAAAATGGCTATTTTACGCTTTTATAGATTGGTCTTGATATTTGTTATTGCCTCTATAAACTTAATGATTTCTAAATAAGAAAAGTCTATTTTTTGTATCAGTTTTATTTTATTTATTTGTATGTTTTGTTAACTAAATAAATAAAAAGTCCTGTTTAATTTATTTCAATTTTTTCAATGTCTTTTTTTTTTTATTCTTTTCCATCAGTGCAATTAGTATTTCATCGATGAAATAGACGAACCGTACTGATTTCCTCAATATATATCTCTAATGACACCACTTTTTTCCTCGAAACAGTACATCTAATTATTTTAGCTAACAAATCGTACGTACATTAAAGAAAGCACATTTCTTCGTAGAGTTTATTTATTAATGAAAACAACAGGAATTAACATATGGAAATAATTAATTTATGTGGTTTTATATGCTTCTGAAGAACAAATGAGCAACTATATCTTTTTGCTAAAAATGAGATTCTGCCGCAATTTAAAAAACTTTTTTGGAAATCGGTATTACTTTTAGATCTTTTTTGTTACTCACCAAAAATTCATCCATAGTATAAAAACTCATTTTTAGGTGATAAAGACTGTTAATGACACATAATATATGTTCGATAATTATACGAAAGTTTATTTAATTCAAATGATTGGTGTTAAAGTTCAGAGAATTTTACCCAATGATTTGGGGTTGTAACATTCCTATATATCGTTTTAAAATACATTTTATTGAGTAATGTAGTTAAAAATACATGAATACTCATACTAGTGTATCTTGGTTACAATTAGCAAATCCCTTTTTGATTCAAGCATACATTTCACTTTTAATTTATTAGAATCTTATGTATTTTCTTCATTACCCATTCAAGTATTTTTAAATTTTCATCTGCTCAAAAATATTCATGAATGCTATATATAGAACTCAACTTCTTTAGTTTTTCATAATTCATTGTTAATATCATTGTATCTATTTTATTTTGTGTAAGCTTGCGGGTTACTGACGGACTTAAACCTAACGGCATGAAATTTGTGTGCATGTCCAAATACCGAAATTTCCGATCTTTTGAGATCTTGCTACCATCCTACCATCGGTCTTTTTTTTTAATTTTAGTTATCTCCTTAAAAAAATGTTCTAAAACGCTCCTTAAAAAGTTATCTGTATATGAATACATAACATTTTGGTGCTTAAAAGGGGCTAGGGAATAATGTGGCAATTACTTAAAAATCGGAAATAACCTGCTCAAAACATTTAATTCAATATATATATATATATATATATATATATATATATATATATTACCTCATATAATAAAAATATTCTTCTGATAGAATTATAGAATTATTAAAATAAATATCCATCATACAACAGAGAGGTTTAAATACATAATGAATTCTGAAAATTACATATTTGCATATTTTTACATTTTTATTAGTGTGGTAAAATCGACCTGATGAATATTTTAAATCCAATTAGAGTAAACAGTTTCAAAGTCTCTTCAAACAATATCGTTGTATGATTGTATTTTTGCTGTAATGAATATTGCCTTATAACTTTCATGTTTTATTACAATATTTTCATTCATTGTTTTGCCATATTACAATAATTTTTTGCATTTGTTATAGAACCCTGTGGAAGATTTGAATAATGCAATAGCCATTTAGGTATACACATTCAGTAAATTTCAGAAGCTTTGTATTTTGCAAAATGTTAAACAAAACTTTCTTAACGTTTTGCTCAACTAAAGCAACGAAAATTTTAATTATTTTTTACTAAGAAAAAAATTAATTATCTAGTGTTTGATCATGTCGATGAAGAACGTCAAGGTCTTGCTCATTTAATTATATCGAAAGGAAGAAGATAAATTTAATGAAGTTTTTACTTATTCTGAATAAATAAAAGTATGTGTCAATAGATTGCATCATTGAGGAATTCATAATGAACAATCCAATTAAAAACACACGAGGTTAGTTTAATTATAATAAATCAAGACTTCTGAACAAATACGGATAGATCTGGTCAAACTTATCAGGGATCAGAAAACGATTGTGTTTTAAAGTTCGAAATGAAAATTTTAAAGTAGATTAGTGATACCAATTAAAAAAACTATTCGTTGAATTTAAAAGATGCATAAGCTGATAGAAATAATAACTAAATCAACATAGTTTTTGCGAATTTATTCATTTTCCGTTTTATAATTTTATTTAAGTTATTTCAATTTAATTTAATTTAATTTATTCAGTTTTATAATTTTATTTAAGTTATTTCATTTTTTTAATTTAATTTAATTTATTTTAGTTTTATAATTTTATTTAATGTATTTCAATTTTATAATTTTATTTAATTTATATCAATTTTATTATTTTATTTTTTATAAATTTTATAATTTTATTTGATTTATATAAACTTTTATAATTTTATTTAATTTATATCAATTATATAATTTAATTTAATTTATTTTTAATTTTTATAATTTAATTTAATTTATTTTAATTTTTATAATTTAATTTAATTGTATTTCAATTTTATAATTTTTTTTAATTTATGTCAATGTTATAATTTTTATTCAATTTATTACAATTTATAATTTTAATCAATTTATTTCAATTTTCGTTAATTGCATATTAAATAATTTGTTTCAAAATTTATTCATGTCTTTCTTATTTAAAAATTTCTATTCGTTACAAAATTTTAAATAAATAATCATTATTAAATAATTTTTTTTAAAAGCTTTAAACTTACATAATCATTATCAAGCAATTGTATATGTGCTCGGTAACACATAACGAAAGAAATAACGATTATTACTGCATAAATGATAAATATAGTAACATAATTCTTTTAGATGAATTATGAAAGCACACCTAAAATTCCTATCCGGACACAATAATTTTCTAACAGAAGGGAAAGATTTCGGTAGATTTAAGAAAAGGATCACAAGGAAAAAATATCTTTCTATACTTATTTTCAATGGTATGCAAATACATTAAAGATGTGAGTTTAGTAGACATTTAAAAAATATTACTTCCACCACTGCACGTTAAATTAAAAATGAACACACTGCACAATATAAACATTAAATAACACTGCACAAAGTTTTTTTGTTAGGATGGATATTATAATGGTAAAACGATGTTAAGGTAAAACGATGCTAAGACAGTTGAGATGAATATTATAATGTTAGAATGATGTTAAGACAGTTTACGTGGATGTTACGACAACACTGGAAGCCAGTAGAGCATCAGCCCTCATCTATTCACAAAATAGCTTGATTACACCACTACAGAGCCAATTACCATAGTACTACTGTGTCCAAAAAGTAAGACCAATTTTCAATTTAAAATTCCCGATACTTATGTAATTTCTATTTTTTTCTTTTTTACGTTGTTGGCACTAACCTTGACATCTCTGTGAAATTTCACGTCAAAATAGTCATTACTGTTTGTCTTACGCTTGGCTTTTTGTGAGACGCTAAAACTGATTCCGGCGATTTTTGAAATGTCTGAATGAATTGAGCAAAGAATTTGCATTTAATTTTGTTTGCGGAAACGTATAGAATGTTGCAGAAGGCATTCCGAGAGCATTTCTACATTGGAAATAAGTATTTAGAAGTGGCATAAACAGTTCAAAGAAGGCAGAGAACGCGTTGAAGACGAAGAGCCCTCTGGTCGATCATTAACCTCAACCGACGAAGCTCACATCCAAAAAATTAAAGATTTGGTGCTTGGAAACTGTCTATTTACAATTAGAGACCTTTATAATGATGTTGGAATTTCAAAAGGTCAGGAGGAGATTACTTTGAAGGCGGTGAAATAAATTTGGAAGAATAAATAAAGAGTTTTTGAAAAAAAAAATAATTGCTCTTACTTTTTGGGCACAGTAGTAAGTAATTCGCCATTTACAGTTTGATTTGTCTTACCTTTTAAGAGCAAAAGTTGATCAGAAGTTATAACAACTGTTGGGATTTTAACAAAAAATAAATGAAGACAAAATACAATAAATTACTTTTAGAAAATAAGATACAAAATCTGAGTTATTACCAGTCAAACCAAAAGTAAAAGTTCTTAATCGGAGGAGTACAATTATGGTTTCTGAAGTGTCCTATTACAGTTTATCAAGTGTTCGGATTATAAATGAAACTTTTCAACAATACTATAAGAGGGAATGAAATCGAATATAAATATATTCATGGATTTCTTAATGTAAAAAAAAAAAAAAATTAGTTTTCTCTTTAACAATATCGTATAATACGTATTCCTGTGAATAAAGATTCCCAACTTATTTAAATTCGCCTTTTCTTGAATTTACATCTAGATAAAATTGTCGCATTTCCTCGTACATTAAACAATGTTGCAAACCAATTTCTTAGAAACTAAATTACTTTTATATATGTGATAAGAAACTGATAAATGCCACTGCTGTTTAATCAAATATTCCTTTCTATCAGATTTCATGCGAAAAATAGCCGAAAGCAAGTGTTATTTGTGCCATGTCCTTGGATACAATTTTCCCTTTCTAGAAATCTCATTTTGAATTCATTCCATCATTCACTTCTTGAAGAACTTCAGTTTGCACGACTTCTTGTATAACAAATCAAGTTAGATGAATAAATTGAATTTGCTTAGTTGCTCTTATTTAAATGTTGGAGAAAATAAAAAACTGGGAAATGCTGTTAACTACCAAAGACTTAACTAATCTGTTTGGTTTTTTTAATAGGGACTACTAATGAAATACTTACTTTCTTTTTACATTCAGATATTTAAGTCTCCTTATAATATGTTTAGCCAGCTTGCAGATAAAATATTTATATTATTTAAAAAATATGGTTTAAAGTAATGATATAAAATTTAAAATTATTTACAAACTAAAACTATTGATTCTTAAGTCTTATCTTGAATTTAAAAAAAATTATTTCGTACATACATTTATACTCAAAGATCTCATACCCATCTAGTATCTGTTTTGTTTTTGTATGAGTAATTTGATTTAAGGTTGAAGAAATATTCAAAAATACTGCTTAACACGTATTTTATGTAAAAAAACATTAAATAATGCGTTTTGGTAAAAAGGCGCAGTTGAGAATTGGTGTCAAAAATAATTTTCGCCCAATCTCGGCCATTTTTTTTTTTCCATTGCAGCTTAGCAAATATTTAGGCAGTTGACATTTATGCCATAAGCAAGGGCTGCACCGACGTTACTTACTTAGCACTACCGACGACGTGCGTGTAGCTTGAAAATAAGGTATGGACGCGAAATAACAATACCCCCGCAACGCTCTTCGATTATGTTATACCGGGACCTACGATTTAAAGTGGATCGCGAAACATAGCAAACATACACCACCATCGCACCACCGGGAATCGAACCCGAAACATGTTGGTATCGAGCGCCAGGCCGCCAGCCACTCGGCTATCAAGCCCCATGTCGGCTAACTAACTGGTTGCGATTGTAAGTGAAGTGAATTGCAAACAAGAGAAGAAACACGGTTTGCCACATTTGGCATTTTATCGCACAGTTGGCTCAACAAAATACTAGCCACGTCCCACTGGCCCCTATTTGCCTATTATTTTTTTTAGTGTTTAGTAGAAATTATTAATTTTTCTTTGAATGTCCATCTTAAAAATAACATATATTTAAAAAAAAAAAACTTTTTGTTTATAATGAATGTCTCTAATATTGCACCTGCCAAAAGTTTAATGTTTTTGAAAAATGGCTTTAGATATTGTGTTTCCTTTAAGAAAGGTGTCTCGTGTTCAATAAAAATTATTTAAAAAAAATTGGCTCTCTAGAGAATATGTGAGGTATGAAAATTATAATATTTTGAAAAATGACTGCACTTATGTTTATACACAACGCTTGTTATCTTGTTTAAAAAATGCCGAATACGTTCAAAGATGATGGATGAGTCTCAAGAAGTTATCAATTCAGAGAGAAGATTGAACCGTTATCCTTAGCTTCAAAATCAAGCTTTCAAATGAATATTCTCACTGTAAATAGTTAACGAAAAAAAAAATTAATTTTGATATATAATTAAGTTTCTCTAAATTTATACAATAAATATTTTTTATGTACTTTATTTAATAACAATCAATGCACCAGATTAAAATCATTACCAAATATATTTCGTTGTTTTTGTAATTATATTTCCTTTTAATAAAATAATGCACGTAAAACATGAATTTTATTTTAAAATTTTCTTTAAATGAATAGGGATGTCAATAAATTCTTGATAAATTGAAAAACTAGAAAGATATATTTTATTATATATAAAAATAGGCATGAGCCTCTAATATTAAAAAAAAAATATATTTAAATAGCCAATTTGAAAATATATAGAATTACGATTAATGAATGTTTTTTAATTAATATATTTTAATTAAATAATTAATTATAATTATTGTATTTTACTATTTTATATAGTTTAATGAATTATAATTAGTATATTTTATCTTAATTTAAAAATATAATTAAAAAATTTTAATATTATATATTTTAAATATATTTAAAAACTTAATCCTAAAAAAAACTATTTATTGCATGGATAGATTAATTAAAAATTATTGTGGCATAATTTTAAGTTCCTTTGTAATTACTTTTGGGCATTTTATAATTCATTAAACAATCCTAGTCCAGTATTTAACTGGCATTCAATACATTCATTGGCTATGATTTTGGAAATTAGAATGAATTCTTTTCGTTGCTATGCCTTTGACAACTATTCCTTTATGCATTACCTCAAATGCCGTTAAGCATCTAGAAAGGTCACATTCTCGCTTCATTAGTTATTAAATTGTTCACAGTTTCATAAATTAAGCACAATTACCATCTATTTATTTATAATAAAGAATTTCTTCATTGTTATTAATTACAATGTCTATCGTCTTTATAAATATTAACGAAAGATTTTAATAACAGCTTTGATATTAAAGTTATTTAGCATTCCATCCAGTCTTAGGAAGTTATTATCATCTTTTAAAGTAGCGAAATATTAGTGCGTTTATTAACTAGTTACATATATTAATAATAATAATCCATAATTAATGTTTTAATTGATAGAAGAGAAAATTTGTCAAAAATCTAGAAATCTCTTAATATATTACTGTTCCCAAAGAGTAAGACCGATTTTCAATTTAAAATTTCGAGGCTCATGGAATTTTAATTTCCTTTCATTTTTTAGTTTGCTGGCACTTTCCTTGACATCTGTGTAAAATTTCAAGTTAAAATATTCATGAGTGTTTGAGTTACGCTTGGCTTTCGGAGACGCTAAAATTGATTCCAACGATTTTTGAAATGACTGAATTAATTGAGGCAAAAAAAAAAAAGGCATTAAATTTTGTTTGCAGAAAAGTATAGAATGTTGCAGAAGGTATTTGGTGAGCATTACTATACCGGAAAGAAACGTTTAGGAGTGACATAAACAGTTCAAAGAAGGCACAGAACGTGTTGAAGACGAAGAACCCTCTGGTTGACCATCACACACCATCCGATGAAGCTCACGTCCAAAGAATTAAAGATTTGTCGCTTGCAAACCGTCGATTTACAATTAGAAACGTTGCTGTTGATGTTGGAATTTCAAAAGGATCGGTCAATTCCATTTTGGACCGCAATCGCGTCAATTTTCGATTGGTACCGAAAACACTGAATGCGCCAGCTCACATTGCACGTTTCACTGATTCTTCGCTCCGTTGATTGTTTCGACAAAAATAAAACCCATATCATTCCACAATGTAAACCATTTTCAATTTAAAATTTCAAACCGTGCGATTTCTATTTGCTTTTCCCTGAACTCAATTTCACGAGACCACTCCGGGGACACCGTTTTGAGTCGATTGAAGAGATTCAACGTGAATCAGAGCGCGCTTTGATGGCCATACGTGCCGATGATTTTTAACAGGCATTGAGGATTGGAAAAAACGTTGGCATAAATTCATTGTGTCCGGAGGAGATTACCTTTGAAATCGGTGAAATAAATTTGGAAAAATAAATAAAGAGCTTTTGTCAAAAAAAAATAATTGATCTTACTGATTCTTTTTGGGCACAGTAATATATATATATATGTATATATATAGCCAATCGAGCTCTACACCGTTATATATATATTATATATATATATATGTTAATAATAATGTTAATTGTCATAAATATATATATTATATTATATATATTTGGAAGAATAAATATAATATTTATTTATAATGATTTGAATTTATATTTTAATGTATATACCTGCTAATGTTTACTATTTATTTATGTGTTTATGTCTTTTATGTTTTGTATAAGTTTTTTATTTGACTTGTAAACTCACATGTGTTATTTTTGCTTTTTAATCATTTCATTAAAATTACCAGTCATTAATGTCATTGTTAATTCATATCCCAAATAGCTTACCACACATCAAATGGTCACCACAAAACTGCTGTTAAGTAACCACACAGCTGCGCAATAAGAGATAAGGTTCAATAGGAAATCCTCGGTATGTGTTTTTCAAAAAAAAAAATGGTATATATATATTTATCAATTCAAGTCACAATGTATTTGCGACACGGTTTTCCTGATATTCGAGTATTATGCAAACACGTATGGGACATCAAACCTGTCTCGCATGGATAACATTATAAGAGATAGTATCTAGTGGAGATATTCCAGCAGAGTGTGCTAAAAATGTTATGAGTATAATATTTTATACCGACTTCTGACTCTTTACCGTAATTGTCTGTACTATAATCATAATAAATGGCTTAAAAATTTGCTTAATAAAAACAAAGTTCACAATTTGTTACTTTTATTCAACCCATCTGTAGATAAACAGTGGTTTTATTTTTTACTAACAAATTATTTATCAGAATTAAGATGTAGTACTTGCACTAACTTCAAGTATATTCTTGTACTTTAAATTGTTTTACAAGAAATATGTAGGCAATAAAAATAACAATGTAAGTATATTTTCTCAGCACGTAAAAGCGCGTCTTGTGTTGTTCAGGAGAGATGATCAATTGGCTTAAAGGCCCCGAAAGAGAAGTAAATTTAGCAAAACTCTGCCCTCAGCTGAGTTTCTGGCTCAAAATAGAGTTCTTAAACGAAGTTCTAATTATGTATTCTTATTTTAAATTGTGTGCTAAACATTGTATGTGTTAACTGTTTATGTAAGTGCTGCTGCGTATATAATTCCAACTATAAATTCTAAATCTGTGCCTTAAATGCCTAAATCCAACCATACCCACTCACTGTCTAGAGCCCAACATGAGGCTGGCCCGCTCCTACACATTACAATAATACTAAATAACCATGTACTGCATTATTAAATAATTGCTTAACACAAACAATCAAAAATTGTACAATTTATACATAAAGTTGTCATGGCTAGCAAAATGACCAATTTTTAAATAAAATCCTACAATTCTGTCACAGATGCGTTTTACCTGCCAAATCTTGATGGATCAGTAGGGTTTCCATAAAAATAATCCACCATTATATGTTTTAAAGGTTAACCATTTTGAATTAATTATCAGCCCTGGCATTCGCCAAGTCACCACGTTCACATCAAATTCAATACTTGTCGACTGGAGCGCTCAATTTGAGAGTCTCCAGAATTTCGAAAAAAAAAAAAATGGTTTATTTACAAAATAAATTGGATTAGTATTTTTATACTAACACACGAATCTTTACTTCTACTCCTCGTATTTGCTTTCCATCATCAAATACGATGACAAATGTGTGCAGACTGACCTCCACGTTCTCCTGATTTTACCTCATAGTTTTTTCATAGTATACCTCAAACAACAATTATGTGAGATCCTTCAATCAACATTGCAGAATCTAATACTATGTAATACTAATGCTTGTACCAGCATATTCCCTGAACTGTTACAAAATGTGTAGCACAAAAATAAAATAAAAATGAATCTTGGTTTGCATTGAGCTCATGGCGAGCATATTGAATATCTAAAGTAAACGTATCAACTGATAACTCGTAGTTTGTTTTCTTCCTAAATCTTTTCCTGGCGTAAGGGTGTTGAAAATTGCAAACAAATAACGGGCCTTTTTCTTGTTCTGTTCTAAGCATTATTATGAGCAAGTTGGCTTCTCTAAACAATGAACTCTCTAAAATATTTTTTTTTTCTTTCTAATGTAGCTGGCAAACACTTAGACAGCTTGGTCTTGGATGCCTTAAGGCAAGCGCTAGACTGACGTTACTCACTTTGTATTTACCCAGTGGGAGCGTGTAACTTGAAGATAAGCCATGGATACGGAGTAACAATGCCCCCGCAACGCTCTGCGATCCTATTAGACCGGGACCTACGGTTTAAAGTGGAATCCGAACCACTACATACATCCATGGCACCGCCGGGACTTGAACCCGAAAACCTGTGGTATCAAGCTCCAGAGTGCTAGCCACTCGGCCATGCAGGCCCACTCTAAAATATTGTAGCTGACTATTTTCCATTATCTTGTATCGTTTACAACATAAGAAATTCTAATTCCTCTATTTCTCGGAATGTGATGATCTATCCAATCTCACCGTCTAGCGCAAAGCCATTTTATTAAGATATTAGGATTAGGCCGATGTTCGAACAGGCTGATCGCATTGTTGTACTTACTGCTTTTAGTTATGATGAAACACGATGATATAGGTTGTGACAAAATGTGTAGAAAGGTTCTCGAGTGCATGGCCAGGTTATTCTGGGGAGGTTTCTGCGATTTTTCCTTACTATATTTAAATGTGGAGTTGTTATCCCTAAAAGGCCTCTTGGAAGGTGATGTCAAATAACAGGTGGGCTGGAAAGTCCGTAGGATGACACATAGATGGCGCTACTAGTATTAAATCCATATGATTTTTAGTTAGCCCTAACCTTCAAAAGACACGTGTATAAATTTGACAGCTGTTACACTATTACTATGTGAGTTATAGCATTTTTAGTGAAGCAACTTCTGTTAGTTTGAAAAAAATGGATAAAAAGGAATTTCGTGTGTTAATAAAGCATTGCTTTTTTTGGCGAAAAAATGCTATACAAGCCAAGGCTTGACTTGATAAACATTATTTGACTTTGCACCAGGAAAATCCACCGTAGAGAAGTGGTTTGCTAAATTTAAACGAGGCGAAATGAGCACCGAGGACGATGCACGCAGTGGTCGCCCCAAAGAGGCTGTTACCGACGAAAACATAAAAAAAGTCCACAAAATAATTTCTGATAACCGTAAAGTGAAGGTGATTGAGATAGCTGAGGCCCTAAAGATATCAAAGGAACGTGTTGGAGATATCGTGAATGAATATTTGGATATGCGAAAGCTCTGTTCAAAGTGGGTGCCACGCGAGCTCACAATCGACCCAAAACAACAACGAATTGATGATTCTAAGCAGTATTTGGCGCTGTTCAATCGTAATAAACCCGAATTTTTGCGTCGATATGTGGCAATGGATGAAACATGGCTCCATCATTTCACACCGGAGTCCAATCGACTGTCAGCCGAGTGGACTGTACGTGATGAACACTGAAAATGCTATATTTTCACTAAAAATGCTATAACTCACATACTAATGGTGCAACAGCTGTCAAATTTATACACGCGTCTTTTGAAGGTTAGGGCTACTAAAATCACATGGGTTTAATACTAGTAGCACCATATATGTGTCAGCCTGAGAACTTTTCACTCACCTGTTACTACTCAACCGTCAGCTTCAGTGGACTGATTGTGCGATATATAAATGCAGGTGTACATGATGGAATTTGTTTTAGGAGAGCTCAACAAAATTGAGCGTTTAAGAAATATCAATAAATCATGTTAAACTGTAAGTAAGAAAAGATATCTGAAGTCGAAATTCAACCCATTAATCCTTTTATAAACAATTTTACATTGCAATTATTTGTTTCAAATACATAATAATCAATATATAAATAGAAATTAAGCATTACTCAAAATGTAAAAGTTTTATTTCTTAAAACAAAACATATAAAAATTATAAATTAAAATTAAATCTTCTTTTCTCCTTTTACAGATCATTTTATTAAATTGTTTATGTCAGATGGAGTATTCCAATGTATTTTTAATAAGACTAAACCAGAAAATCGGCTTCCCACACCATACATACAGGCGCGCTAATAAAATTTAAACTGATAAAATTATATATTCATTGTAATAGTTCTCAAACCTTTTGAATTCGGGGTGCATTTAAAAACCTACAAATAATTATACTTAATCTCCCTGTATAGAAATTTGGCAAACAAGCATCTCCTACTAACGTCTCACAGTTTTATATCCAGATGATAAATTCCACATACAACTACTTACACACATTGGAGTCTCAGAGGCTGCAATGGAAATATTTTAACATTGAAAATCACATAATTGCTTCTTGTAGTCAATCATGGTTACTGCTACTAATTTCTCAGTGACCTTCTTGGCGCATTATAGTGGTTTGGCAACATTTTTTGTGAAGAAAGAAGAAATATGAAAGTCACAAGAAAAGTAATTTTTTTGTAATGAAAGCTATCTTTAAATGTCAAAACTGGCAAAAAGAATAATTATATTTAATTTTATATATGGACACATATTTATCTAGAATTCCACAGGATGCACTCGGAAATCTAGAGCAAAGCACTGCGTCGTAGAGCGCTGTTTGAGAACCACTGATTTATTGAAATGTTAAATATTGAAAAAAAAAGGTTTAAGAGGGGTGTTATCATAAGTTTGAAGATATTTTTTCTAATGCAGCTGGCAATACAGAGACAGTTATCTTTATGCCATAAAGGTTGCACTGATGTTAATCATGTGAAGCTCTACCCAGGGCGCACGTGTAGCTTGAAGATGTACTACGGGAGCGAGTAACACTATCCGAACAACGTTCATATTAGACCGAGATCTATGGTTTAAAGTGGATTCCGAACCACTACAAATATACATGGCACCGCTTGGATTTGAACCTGAAACCTGTGGTACCGAGCGACAGAGTGCTAGCCATTCAGACATCAGGTCCTATAATAAGGTTGCAGATGTGAACACATTTTACTTTATTGGCTTGGGGGTGTAAGCCCACCAGCCTATGTTCTTGCAGGCATATTAAAGTTATGAAAGTGTAAGTGGTACTTGGGCTCACTGATATTGAACGATAAAAATGTACTAAATCCATAAATAAAATTCGTAAATCAAGAGTCAGAAATTTTTTGGCCGACTCAGTAACCCTGTTAACATATTTTTTTTCCACAAATAAAGGTTAAGCCAAAAAGTGCTGCCTATTTTAATGTATTCTTTAATGTTGCCTATTTTAATGAAATAAGGTTTTGAGATAAACCTCGTACATAATTACGCATATATATTACTTCTAGATTAAGAATCTATAGAGAATTTGATCTTCTTGCCTTCAATAAAATAGAAATTTGTGTTATTTAAATACTCACTTTTAATAAACAGAAACTGTAGTATGTTCCTCATTTCAAGCTATATTATAATCCTCAACATTTCAAATAAAATTTCGTTTTACATTTTTTCAAGCAAAGGGATCTGTGATGACATATGCCACCATGTAATGGTGAGCATCCCTGAGCTACAAGAATAAAAAATGAGTCAATTCGGGCTTCCTTTTTTTTCCTCATACTGGCCGAGCTGCTCTTCTCTTATTTATTACTGTCTCCCACGATGCCATAATGCATGCATGAGAGAGCATCCTGTTTGTGTTAGGTGGCTGATCTCAATAATCTCACCCTGCAGAAAAAAGGTAGGTGTGTTGGTTTGCAATCTCGAGGTGGAAGAAAACACCGTGTCATCATAAATTGGGTGTGGCTCATCCAAGGTGTTTGTCCTTGTGGGGAATACTGTATATGGATTATTTATATTTTACATTTGGAACATGCAAATAAAACTTTTAAGATTCTTTCGAAAATAAATTGCATTGTTGGCATATTTATTGTTTTACAATTATATTTACTTAAATATTTTTAATGAAACGTAATGAATTTATCATAATTTTAAATTAAGTAAATTTTATTACTTTTTTTATTTACTTACTTATCAATACTTTATTCATATTGCTATTAATTATTAAGTAATCAACCATGTTCAGTACCAAATTCTCAAAAAAATTAAAAACTTGTGATGCTGTTCTTAAATTAGGTTGTAAAATATTGAACAAACATGAAAATTAAAATTGATACAGAAATATTTTTTTTTATTAAAACTAAAACTGTTTACTTTACGGAAAGATTCCTAACTAAAAGGAAATTTACCCAAATGATTCTATCTCTACATGTATACAAGTCAATGGAAAACTTATGTCAATATATGCTCTTCCTCTACTTGCATACAAGTGAATGGAAAATTTATTCAAATGACTCGATCTCTATATGGATACAAGTGAGTGGAAACCTTATTCAAATGACTGTATCTCTACATGCATACAAATCAATGGAAAACTTATTCCATTGACTTGATACTATTCCTCAAGTATAGCTGAATTACGGCCAGTTGAATCATTTGGAGCAAAAAATAGGGAAATAAAGTAATATTTGTAAGTAATTAAGTGAGTAATAATAATAAAATGTATAATTTAAAACGAAATAAAAATAAGTAAAAAGTATTATTTATTACAGTTGTTTTTAGAATAATCTTAAATTTTCACTTTGTGAAAATTAAGAAAGGAAAAATACTTCTAGATTAAGAATCTAAAGATGATTTGATCTTCTTGTCCTCAAAATAATAGAAATTATCATGTTATTTCAATGCTCACTTTATATTAAATAGAAGCTGTATTATGTTTCTCATTTCAAGCTATATTAAAAACCTCAGCAATTCAAAAAAATTTCGTTTTACATTTTTCCAAGCAAAGGGATCTGTGATGACATATACCACCATCTAAACACCCTGAGCTACAAGAATAAAAATGAGTCAATTCTTGCTTCCTTTCTTTCCCCTCATACTGGCCGAGCTGTTCTTCTCTTATTTATTGCTGTCTCCCACGATGCCATGATGCATGCATGAGAGAGCCTCCTGTTTGTGTTAGGTGGCTGATCTTAATAATCTCGCCCTGCAGAAAAAGGTGGGTGTGTTGGTTTGCAATCTCGAGGTGGAGGAAAACACCGTGTCATCATAAATTGGGTGTGGCTCATCCGAGGTGTTTGTCCTTGTGGGAGAATACTGTATATGGATTATTTATTTTTCGCATTTGGAGCATGCAAAATAAAACGTTTAAGATTCTTTTGAAAACAAATTGCCTATTTTTGACATTGTTAAAATAACATCGCAATGTAGTATATTTACTAAAATATTTTTAGTGAAACATAATTAATTTATCATAATATTAAAATAAGTAAATTTTGTTACTTTATTGATTTACTTACTTATCAGTACTTTATGCATATTTCGTTTAGTTATTAAGTAATCAACCGAATTCAGTAAAAAATTCTCAAAAAATATTAATAACTTTGGATGCTATTCTAAAATTAGATTGTAAAATATTGAACAAACATGAAAATTAAAATTGATACATGAATAATTTTTAAAAAGATTGTCAAAAACTGAAATTTTTTATTTTAAGGAAAGATTAACATCTAAAAGAATGGAAAAAGGAAATCTTATCCAAATGATTCTAACTCTACATGTATACAAGTTAATGGAAATATTATCCAAATGATTCTATCTCTTCATGAATACAAAACAATGGAAAACTTATTCCAATGACTCTATCTCTACATGTATACAGGTGAATAGAAAAATTATTCCATTGACTTGTATGCATGTAGATATAGAATCATTGTGCATGCATTGAGCTAAAGGAACGATACTACTCTCCAGTATAGTTGAGTTACAGCCAGCCGAATCATTTAGAGAAGAATAATCATAAAGAAATAAAGTAATATATATATATATATATATATATTACTTTATTTATATTTACTTTTTTACTTTATATATATATATATATATATATATAAGTAAAGTAAAAAAAAGTAAAATGTATTATTTACTAAAGTTATTTTTAAAAGAATCATGAAGTTTTATTTCGTGGAAATTAAGAAAGCAAAAGTAAAAAACTAAAAAAATAAATAAAAGTAATAAGAAAATAAAAATAAGGAAAAGTAAAAATAAAAAGTAATAAATATAAGTGAAGTAATTCGGATAAAGTAAGTAAGAAAATATATAGAGTAATAAAATTCACTTAATTTAAATTTTTTAATAAAATTTACAATAACTGAACTTTAAATTAAATTATTTATAACATTTTGCTTCTATACATACATAACACCATTAAATACCTAAAAAAATTTAATTAGATACTAAAAATTTATTTTACATTTATGATGGTTACAAGGCGGTGTAGCAAAAAATAATTTTTTGAGAAACTCAATTGAAAATTTTTCATTTATTTTTGCTACCTTAATTAACACATCATAAAATATTTTCTATATTTTACATCATTGAATTCATGAGTTTTTGTAATTATAATTGCTTTAGTGAGGTTGGGGTAAAGTAAAGCGAACTCTGGCCCATGAGAATGAATTCAATTGCCAAATACTGAATATTTAAAGTCTGAAAAATATATTTTACCAATTACAACTGCATAAAAGGAATAAGTTCCCACAAATATTTAAAAAATTTTTGATTTTTGAAATTTCGATAATTTAAAATTGAATTTTATTTCGTTAAATCGTGACTCCTTCGGAAAATTACTGCCTTAAATGAGTTTAATTTGGGGTTTACTTCTGGCATATTTAGTGATGTTTATCACATTCTTCTTCATTTGACGCAACAGTCCCATGGTGGGCGAAGGCCGTCTGCCTACTGTCAGATTCCAAAACATGAGATGTTTTAATTTTATAGGGAAGGGTTGTCTGCCCTACGGTATACTACAGTCATATTAGATAGGGACCTATGGTTTAAAGTGAATTGCGAATCACTACAAACATCCATGGCACGGCCTGGACTCGAACCAGATGCCTGTGGCACCGAAAGCCTGTCACCTCACCACCAAGCCCTGTTTAACCCATTATAAACTCTAAATAATATAATTATATTTGTTGCTGTTCTAATGCAGCTAGCAATACAGAGACCGTTAATCTGTATGCCATAAACAAGGGCTACACCGCTGTTACTCATTTAAACTACCAAGCGGGCACGTGTAGCTTGAAATGTGCTACAGACGCGATTAACACTACTCCCAGTAACGCTCTGCGATCACTGTATAAAGTCAATTTAGAGCCCTTACAAACGTACCACCGGTACTTGAACCCGACAACTGCTGAACCGAACGCCAGAGTGCTAATTTCTCTTCCATAATGTTTTCAGAGATTGATAAAAGCAACTCGTTAATTCAAATAAATGCATTATTTTACTCATAGATTTATTTTAAAGGTACTTCGTTTTATAATTAAATCACAAAATACTTTATAAAGAATATTTATTTTATACATTATTTGATAACAGAGTATTTTTTTTAAACTTCTTCCTTTACTTATCTTTAAAAAAATTAAACTTGCATTATTAATTAGTATTCAATTTAATGTTACTTAAATTATAATTAAATATTCATTCTTTATTGATATTTGCTACTTTCTTTAAAAAAAAAAAAACAGTTTAAAAATGTAAAGAATTGCTGCAATCTTCATTCCTTTAAGCAAGCGACGCAGAAACATTTTGCACAAACGTGAATATCTAACAAATGGTTTGTTAGTTTCGCAAAAACGCTGACTGCAGCTGAAATCGGCTGAAAATTTAATGATCTGTTAACATATTTTGTAAACAATGGTGCTGAATAATTCATTTGTGAGATATTTGCAAACGGATTTTATTATTTTCATAAAAAACATATATTTTCGAATCAAAATTATTCAGACGCGAAAAATTTAACACTGCTGAGTTTAAAGAATTCTTGAATATTTTAATATATATATTATTCATATTACGTATAAAAAATGCAAAATATTTTCTAAAAAAGTTAAAAACAGATGCTAACATATAAAAAAAACAGATTTCTTTAAACAGAGCAGATTTATTATGCATTGCTGAAATATTTATCGAAAGAAGCATAATTATTACATTTAAATTAAGTACTTTTTAAGTATGATTCATTTTATATTTCAGTAAAAGGATGTTTTCTTTTTATATATATTCAGTGCTGCCAATGCTTAGCTTTTTCCCCAAAAGTTTTTACTGTGACCTTGAAGTCTGGGTTTTAATATCGAAACATTTAGAGTATTTAGAATGAGTAGTTGTTCTTTAGGATTATTTTGCAATTCTGTATCGAACTTTTTATTGAAAGATACATAATTATTACATTTATATTAAGGACTTTTAATAAAGATTCATTTTACTTTACTATAAAAGGATGTTTTTTCTCTCTCTCTCTCTCTATATATATATATATATATAAGTGCCGTCAACGTTTAGCAGTCTGGGTTTTAATTTCGAAAAAGCAGATCTTTTAGATTTACTAGCTGTTCTTTAGGATTATTGAGGAAATCTTGATTGATTTTTTCGTCGAAAGAAGCATAACTATTACATTTAAATTAAGGATTTTTTTTTATAAAAAAAATAACTCTATATTACAATAAAAGGATGTTTTCTTTTTTTTATGTTCAGTGCTGTCAACGTTTAGCTATTTACCCAAGAATTTTTGTATTTAGTCTTGTAATCTGGGTTTAAATTTCGAAAGATTTATAATTTTTAGATTTACTAGCTGTTTTTTAGGATTATTGAGCAAATCTGGATTGATCTTTTTATCGAAAGAAGCATAATTATTACATTTAAATTAAGGACTTTTTAAGAAGATTCACTTTGTATTACTACAAAAAGGATGTTTTCTATTACACACACATATATATATATATATATATATGTATATATATTCAGTGTTGTCAATGTTTAGCTTTTTCCCTAAGAGTTTTTACTGCAACCTTGAAGTCAGGGTTTTAATTTCGAAAAATGCAGAACTTTTAGATTTAATATCTGTTCTCTAATATTATTTAGCAAATCTGGATCGACCTTTCTGTTGAAAGATACATAATTATCGCATTTGAATGAATGACTTTTACAGAGCGATTCATTTTTATTACTATAAGAGGATGTTTTCTATTTTTTTTTATATTTCGTTCTGCCAATGTCTTTATCCCCAAGAGTCTTTACTTGTGACCTTGAAGTCTGTGTTTTAATTTCGAAAATTTCAGAATTTTTAGATTCACTAGCTATTTTTTGGATTATTCAGTAATTCTGGATGTATTTTTTTCGACAGAAGCATAATTATTGCATTGAAATTAAGAACATATTTTTAGAAGGAATCATTTTGTATTATTATAAAAGGATGTTTTCTATTATTTCAATTCCTTCTATTAGCTCACACACTCCCTATATATATCTTGTTCAAATTTTCAATCGTTAATAAAATACTTTTTATTCAACCACTCTAGTTAAGATACATTTTTTTTTATTTTGCAGTGGTTAACACTTGATGTTAATACAGTTTTTTTCAAATATGAATTCAGTAATTACATTTAAATAATTAATTTTAGATTTTTTTAGATTTAAGTTGCCTATATCTACCAATAGATGGCGGCAGATGAAATTAAAAAATGAATGAAAATTATTTATAAAAGACTTTCTGCAATATAGTGAAAAAAAAAGAATTAATTGATTTAATTTTATTTTTTTTATATATATTACATGTTTATATTCAGTTCAGTCAATGTTTAACCTTTTCCCCGAGAGTTTTTATTTGTGATCTTGAAATTTTGGCTTTAATTTCGAAAATTTTAGAATTATTTGTTTTGCTAGCTGTTCTTTAGTTCTGATTGTTGCGCTAATCTGGACGGATCTTTTTATCAACGGAAGCATAATTATTGCATTTAATTAAGAACATTTTAGTATGATTCATTTTATATTAATATAAAAGGATGTTGTTGTTTTTAATTCGGTGCTGTCAGTTCTTAGTTCTTTCCCCCAAGTGTTTTTACCTACGACCTTTAAGTCTGGGCTTAATTTCGAAAATTTTAGGATTTTTATATTAACCAATTCTTCTTTAAGACAATTGAGCAAATCTGGATCGATCTCATTACTAATCATTATCATTGGTTAAATCAAATAATCATATACTTATCAAATAATGATATTTTATTAAAATGTATTATCTTCGGAAAACTTTGGGCATCCGTTGCATTTCAATCAGGTCTTCGCAATCATCTATATCTGAATTTATTATGATTAGTATAGTAAATTGTTAACAATATCGACTGATAACCATTAATAGACATCGTCTAGACACTAAGTACTACTTAATGCAATTGCACGTCAATGGATCTATTGTTATAATAAAATTATAATCAACTAAGTGCATTCGAAACAGCTTAGTTAAGGCTAGACATAGAATATTAGACAATGCATGAATGCGTAATTTCGCATTTATACGCCAAGTTATGAGATAAAATACATTATACGTCAATATAAAATATGTTACACCTTCAATTACAATACATAAGTATGTGTGATTATTTGCAATATATTTGGTATAGAATGTAATGAATATCATCTATAGTACGTTATATCAAACTGCGATATGTTTCTATCAGTTTACTACAAGTTTTGTTGAAAAGTTTCAGATTGTAGTGATGAAAGATTTTATCTATTGCACATTCTTACAAACTTCATTGCACACATTATATATTGTACATTTTTAAAGCTGGGTAAGTGATAGGACTGAGTTATTCGACTCAAAACCACCTATCAGTAAACTTCTGTGTCTATGCCGGGGGGTGAACTCTGTATGGCTAGATAAGCTGCATAAATCTGTAGGTCGAAAATTCCTAGTGTCGGATTCAACTAAAATCGTTTAATTTGGAATACATTCATCTTTATATAAATCCGTTAAAACTTCTGGGGACTGTCGGACTGGAAATGCCAGCCCGAAAAGTCCAGTACCTGAAATGGCAGAATTTAATGTAAATTTGGCGATAGCCAAAGAACAATAAATAATTCAACATTGCACCTTATTACAAAGAGTAATTTTTATGGAATCCTACCGGCCCATTAAGATGTGCAGGTAATTGACATCTTGTGGAGGAGAGAGGTGATTTACACTTAAATTGGACATTTGGTCATATACGTCCTGTTTGGACTCAAAAAAATTTGGAATATGACTTGCATGCTACAGTTTTTTTTTTTTTTAATATCATTCACTTGTGTCAAATTTTTGTCTAATGGGTGGATAACAAAATCTTTCCAGAGAAATACCATCTCAAAAAAACCAAACAAGCCACATTAACATTGTTTGGAACATATAGATCATGTCACATTTACAACATTGGGAGGAGAAGTCTGGAGCAAAGTTCTATGAATAAATTTTTAGGGAACATCGAGTAAGGATTCCCCATGTCTTCCTAAGCAAATTATAAAGCGGACGGGTAAAATTTCAAGGTTGATAGATCCTCCTTTCAAGGAAGAGTTGGCCCTTATGTTAAACTTTTGGTCTTTTCACGTTTTTCTTCGCTCGTTAGATTTTGAAACCGAGAATGGGAGAGGGAGAAAAGGGAGTGGGCGGTGTGGAGTGAATACTTCAATAGTCGACAGAAAGGTTCGAAGCTGTACAAATGGTACAAATACCCTTAAACGAATATGTTTTTGAGATGATTTTGTAAATATTTTTTTGTGTGTTTTGTGTGGAATTGTGCAGTGCTGTCTTTCCAATTTTAATAAATAGGGCAGATAATATTCGCGTAATTATTTTGAGAAATAATTTAGTTTGTATCCACGAATAACACTTAATCAAACTCACACGAATATTCGGTCCTAACTTTTAGTCATCGAAATAGAAGTATCACCCCAAAAAGTCCAAACAAGCCACACTAGCATCGTTTATAAATTGGATTATGGAATAAAGCATTTTTAAAGGAACCATAGAAGAAGTCGGTAAAAATCCGACTTTTGATTCATTTACAAAAAAACAAAGATATTTGTTTTTTTTTTTAAATTTCTAGGAACAATCGAACTGGAATCTCCAGACATCACTGCCCAAATTTATTGTGATAAGGGCGACAAATAATTCAACATTGCATCTTATCACGAAGGAAAATTTTTATTGAAACCTGCTGGTCCAGCAAGATGTGACAGGTAACAGACATCTAATGAAGGATAGCAGGGAATTTACCTAATAATTGGTCATTTGGTCAGCTATTCCAATTTTCTGATTAAAATATGCAATTTTCCTTTGCTTGTCTTAAGTTATTCGATAACACTTTGGTGTTTCTTAATGTATGCTATCTTTATAAGATATATAGTTTTTGTTGAAAAATTTAGAGGATATAAATTAGTACAAATACTATCCCTTGAAAGTAGTAATAAATTCTTTGTTAGTGCAAAATCTGTTTCTAAAGGTATATGAGCTCAAAAAAATTCATTATTTTTCTCATTTTTTTCTAACTCTATTAGTAAAATCAAAGCACATAAATGTACAGTAAAAATTCAGGAATCGGTATTAAAAATTCGATGTAGATGTGGATGAATCAGTTGTCAAAAGTTTTGCAGCTGACTTAACATCCCTGGAGAAAATGATAAAACCTATCTATGAACAAATTCTTGTTATTATTGACCTATTACACATGGATGGTGTTGAATGAAATAATGTAAACACGGATAAATTCTAAAATACATTGACACAAACGCAGTTAGGTGAAATACACACATAAATGAAAATTCAACAAATTTAATTTCCTCTTTTCCTATTTTTTCCTTCCTTAAGAATCACCATATTTGGCATTTAATAAGAGTAATATTCAAAACGAAAGTCATTTACAAAACAAAACTTTTTCCATGACAAGTTTTTTTTTTAAGTTGACATGGAAAAAGTTGGATTTATCAAGTTGACATTTATCAAGTTGTATTTATTTCAATGCTAACACATACCAAGGTATACCAACTTATAAACATGCAAAAATTAACAAATTAACAACATAGATATAGTGTGCAATTAATAATAAGATAATTTAACGACAATTATAATAGTTTGTTGAGATATAATCCGCAAATAACCAGATAAAATATGATTTTATTGCATACTTGATTCTCTGCCAAATGGTATTCATGCGATAAAAATTTTATTGCCATATACATTTCCTCCATATATTTGCGCTTGGCTGTTAATGCATGCAAAAAGGTTAATGAAATTACCCTTCAGAGATACTTAATGATAAATAAAACACCTCAAATACTTACAGTCAATACGTGGTAAATCCATAGGCCGAGTATTTACAAAAAATTACCACATCTTTATTTTTCTTCTTATAATCAAACTAGCACCTCATTATTTTGTATTCGGAACAGGTGCTTACTTACGTACCTTCTTGTTTGCGCAGGTTTCAGGTGAAGTCACTGAATTGAAAAGGCCATGTGATTCCAAATGGAGATTCCATGTGCTGTGCTGTTTCAGAAAAGTCCTTAAACTGTATGCTTTTGAATAGATGCATTATTTTAATGCATACCTTCATTTGAATTGCAAAAACAGCTCAGAGAACAATTTTGGAGCGACGAACAGTGCAAAGAAGACAAAATTAAAGCCTCTGTGGAATTTCTTTGACCTTTAAGATCAAAACTTTAATATTAAAATTATTCTATGAAAATTTAAAACTAATCATTTTTATTTTGGGAAATTGTCTAGTTGTTTTCTACTATGCATCCCTGTCTAATTACAGTTAAGGAATTTTATGTTAAACTTAAAAAACAAAAACGCACAACAAAATTATTCTATGAAAATTTAAAATTAATCATTTTAATATTGTGAAGTTTTCTAGTGAATATATTTAGAAAATATTTACAATGTATATTTTATAATGTATTCATGCATCATTGGGCGCGGTCAGTACTTGGGTGGGTGACCACCTGGGAACACCGCGTGCCGTGGGCATTCACAAATTTGGGACCTGAATGGCCGAGTGTCTAGCGCTCTGGCGCTCGGTGCCACAGGTTTCGGGTTCGAATCCCGGTGGATGTTTGTAGTGGTTCGAATCCACTTTAAGCCGTAAGAGCGTCACGGAGCCAAAGTCAGACTTCTAACTACGGGTGCTCCGTCACAACAGAAGCTGCTTCCTTCCCCTTCAATCATGAGTACGTATGGGCTCGTGGGCTTGGCCAGCCAAGTGGGATAAGAAACAACAACAATTACTTCTTCATTGGCTCAATTTCTTAGTGGGCCAAGACAGTTTGTCTACGGGCAGATTTCGAAACATGATATGGTTTCTTTTTACAGGGTAGGGTTGTCCGCTAACCGCTCTACAGCCATAGTAGATCAGGACCTACAGATTACAGTGCATTTCAAGCCAGGGCAATGCCGGCATTTGAATCGAAACCTGTGACACCGAGCGCAAGAGTACTTGTCACTCGACCTTCAGGCCTGATGCACTATTTACAAAAGTTATAAAAGTTTATTAGTTGTTATAGTTTATTATTTGTAAAAACGAAGTGAAATTCAATCAATCATATGATCTTTCAATGAACTGAAGTTATTTTCAATTGTTGAAACTAATGAAGTGAATATTTAACAAAAATATAAAACCAGTTTTGGTAATTTATGGATAGCATAATTGAATAAAATAAATTTATTTATATCTATAACTGTGTCAAAGAGTATTTATATTTGTTTAAGTCATATATATATTTTTATTCAAGTCGTATGTGCAATAATATATAAATACATATAACTATATCTATATCTATACATATATCTATTTACATATAATATGTAAACAGATACAAGAAGAATTTTAATTTTTTTTATTTAAGTTAAACATCTTTTATTATGACTTTAAAAAGTTGCAAACAATTACATATATGTATCATCATTGACTAATATATGCAATGTTTATTGTACGTCTTGCAGCAAAAAATATATATATACACTGAAGTGACAAAAGTCATGGGATACCGCTTAATATCGTGTCGGTCCTCCCTTTCGCCCAGCGAAGTGCAGCAACTCGACGTGGCATGGACTCAACAACTCGTTGGAAGTCTTCTGCAGGAATATTGAGCCATGCTGTCTCGATAGACGTCCATAATTATGAAAACGTTGATGGTGCAGGATTTTGGGCACGAACAGACCTCTCGATGATGCCCCATAAATGCTCGATGGGATTCATGCCGGGCGATCTAGGTGGCCAGATCATTCGTTGGAATTGTCCAGAATGTTCTTCAAACCAATCGCGAACAGTTGTGGCCCGGTGACATGACGCATTGTCATCCATAAAAATCCCATCGTTGTTTGGGTACATGAAGTCCATGAATGGCTGCAAGTGATCTCCAAGTAGCTGAACATAAGCATTTCCAGTCAATGTTCGGTCCAGTCTACCAGAGGACCAAGTTCATGCCATGAAAAACAGCCCACACCATTACGGAGCCACCACCAACTTGAACAGTGCCTTGCTGACAGTTTGGGTCCATGGCTTCGTAGGGTCTGCGCCACACTCGAACCCTACCATCCGCTCTTACCAACTGAAATCGTGACTCATCGGACTAGGCCACGGTTTTCCATTCATCTAGGGACCAACCGATATGCTCACGTGCCCACGAGAGTCGCTGCAAGCAATGTCGTTCTGTCAGTAAAGGCACTCGAGTCGGTCTTCTGCTGGAATAGCCCAAGAAAGCCAAATTTCTCCGCACAGTTCTAACAGACAAGTCCCTTGTACGTCCCACATTGATTTCTGCGGTTATTTGACGCAGTGTTGCTTGTCTGTTAGAAATTGCGACTCTTTGCATACGTCGCCGGTCTCGGTCGTTAAGTGCAGGCGGTCGACCACTGCGCTGTCCATGGTGGGATGTTATGCCTGAAATGTCATACTCTCGGCACACTCTTGACACAGTGGATCTGGGAATGTTGAATTCCCTAACGATTTCCGAAATGGCATGACCCATGCGTCTAGCTCCAACTAACATTGAGCGTTCAAAGTCTGTTAATTCCCGTCGTGCGGTCATCATCACGTCAAAACCTCTTCACATAGATAACTTGAACAGAAATGAAAGCTCTGCGAAAGCACTGCGCATTTATACCTGTTCTACGTGATGCTACTGCCATCTGAAAATTTGAATATTGCTATCCCATGACTTTTGTCACTTCAGTGTATATATATAATGCAAAAGAATGAGAGATGCAAAAAGGAATCATTGCTTATTAACAACATCTTCTCAAAGTGCTTCTTTGATTCAATGTTTATAATAAATATTCAAACTATGATCTCCAACAGTCATCCATGCTTGGTATCGTCGAAGTAATGATAGGTTAAAAATGCCAAAGATGCCAGGCTTCTCGCAGTGGCATTGATAATCGAACTACGAAGTCCTCAATTGAATCAACTGGAGTCTTGTAAATGAAAACACAGTTGCAAAATAGGATTTATCATTTTCTCCAGGTATGGTAAGTCAGCTGCAGAATTTTTGACTGCTGATTCATCCACATCTGAATCGAATTTTTAATACCGATTTCTGAATTTTTACTGTAAATTTATGTTCTTTGATTTTCACTAATGGTTTTAGAAAAAGTTGAGAAAATTAATTAATTAATTTTTAATTCATATACCTTTAAAAACAGATTTTGCACTAACAAAGAATTTATTACAACTTTTAAGGGATAGTATTTGTACTAACTTATATCCTCTAAATTTTTTAACAAAAATTATATATCTTATAAAGGTAACATAAATTAAGAAGCACCAAAGTGTTATAGAATAACTTAGGACAAGCAAGAGAAAATTGCATATTTTTAATCAGAAAAATAATTAGGTAAATTCCTGCTATCCACCATCGGATGTCAATTACCTGTCAGTATTTGCTGGACCAGTAGGTTTACATAAAAATTTTTCTTCTTGATAAAGTGCAATATTGAATTATTTGTTGCCCTATGGCTATTGCCAAATTTACATTAAATTCGGTCATTAAAGACTGATGTTTCCAGTCCGACAGTCCCCAGAAGTTTTACCGGACGTATATAAAGGTGAGTGTATTCCAAATTGCATGAAGTAGGAATAAAATTGAGTGCGTATCGGGATTGCCAGCTAGACGACTTAAAAACATCACTTGAAGGGGATCAGTTGGAGCATTGTGCTTGGCTGTTGCTAGAGATTTGTGGTTAAAGTGCTTTATTCAATACGTCACTTCCTAACCTAATACATTCCTGTAAAAAAATGCTTGTTTTAGTAAGTTTTTAAAAGTTTTTACCATGATCGTCTACCCAATCTGTATAGATCTATATCTATATCTATCTATCAATAGATATTCATATATACAGTTGGTTATCAAATTAATAGAAACACCTGTGAATAAAAGTGATATGTGAGAATGCACTTCGTAAGCATTTCTAATCTTAGCTATCAGTTTCTTTTTAATATAAAATGTATATATTATGGTAGTAAGAGGTAGCTTTAGTGGAGTTGTATACATATTGATTTCTGCCAAAAGCGTAAAATATTAGACCTCACAGACTTTCAAAGAGGTCAAATTGTAATTGCCCGACTAGCTGGAGCAACTGTGACCAAAATATTCCAGACTTTAGGCGTTTCTAGAGGTAGAATTCTTAAGTCATGACAATACACACACAGTGCGGCAAGACTAGCTTAGCAAACCAAAATATTTATGGGCGGAAGGAGAAATTGAGTGAAAGAGGCCGATGGGTATTGAAACGGATTGTGATGTCTAAAAAGAAAAACATTTGCTGCCAAAGTGACAACAGAGCTCTGTCAGCATCTGAATTCTCCAGCGTCAATAATCACAGTTAGGTTCCAACTTCATAAACAAGCCATTGACAGAACAGCAATTCCCAAGCCACTTGTTACATTTGTTAACGTCAAATGTCTTCTAACATGGTACTGAAACCACAAAACCGATTTATAAGTGGTCGATTGAAAGTGGAAGACAGTTATAGTTTCAAATGAATCATCTTTCACATTTTCCACACAACAGGACAGGTGCATATTTAGAGGAGGCCAGCATAAAAGGAAGATCGTGATTGTTCCTTCCTACTGCCAAACTGATCTGTCATGGTTTGGGCTAAAATGTATGGTATTTTCTGCAGGTTCAATCATAACCTTGAAAGGAAGGATGACTGGGGAAAGGTTGAGAGAGGTTTTAGCTGGGCATGTCCATCCTATGATGCAAACTTCGTTTCGTTATCTAGGAGCATAATTCTCCTGTTCATGTAGAGTGATCTGCCATCATGTGACAACTTGTAATGTAACTATAGCAGATTTCACATTACTTAGAATGCATCATTACGACTCTTTCCCATTATATTCATATGCGGAAGTGTCACTTTCTTGTAGTAATGCCGGGAGTAACAGCATTGAAATGAATTCTATTTGTAAAAAAAAAAGCATGAGAAGATTAAACGTGATATTCTGAGATATGTTACGAGATACACTGTCATAGTCATCGCTAAATCTACTCTTTCTTCAAAAATAATTTCAGCTCTACTTATCGGTGGGAATTCTATATTCATTCAATCGTATTCAAATGAGAGCACAGTAACATTTTTTTCACCATCGGTGGGCCTTGTGTTCCACTTATGTTTGTCACCAATGGCTAATGAGGATAGGACACTGTCTTCAGAGAGAACTTTTAAGGGTAAAGACACCAAAATCTTGTATAGTACTTGAGAAAATCCGGAAAACTGCCACCTGACTATCAGTGCTAGGCATTTAACATATATTTTCACAATTACCAACAAATATCTTCTTTTCTGAAAACAGTGGTTGTAAGGGAGGCCATCAATGGTTTCCAACCCGGAATTTCCAGCACGTTATCCATGCACATTTCCGCTCGTCAGCCAATGTCGGTGCTCAGGTTTAACGTGCGCCGCTGGTGAGCATTAGCGCAGAGGTTCAATCCACTAGTGGCAATGTTGTAGACACTATATAAAAAACGAGGTTTGGTTTGGTTTGTCGATCTACGGTCATCTTATGCACTCTTTTGGGCTAAACAGACCGGGACCTACAGTTTAACGTGGATTCCGAACCATTCACAAACAACCATGCCACCGCCAGGATTCGAACCTGAAGCCTGGGATACCAAAGACCAGAGCGCTAGCCACTGGGCCACCAGGCCGCCATAAAAAAAGAGGAGGATCGATGGTATTTGTACTGTTCAGACTCTTGCGTCGTTAGTCAGATAACGGGATTAGGAGGGTAGGATGGTAGGAGTTTTACGGGTTTTCTTCCATGAGTAAATGCTGGGGAAATATCCTCTTAAAATCTTTCCTGAATTCTCTTCCCTCCTTCTTCAGCGTCCCTGAACCAAGTCAGACTTCTACTTGTGGGTGGTACTTCAACAACAGAAGCTGCCCTCATTTTCTCTATCCATGAGCACCAGGGTTGTCCTCCTGCCCTGCCGAGAATTAGTCAGTACAACAACAACCACAACCGCTAGACAATAGGATAGAAAATGCATTGTCTTTGAACAGCGAGTAGAACTTTATTAACTAATCAGAAGTTGTCGTTGTGTTCGCATATTAAATATCATTATAATAAATTTAATTTACAAGAAATATTTTACTAAAAGAACTTGACTAGAAAAATTTGAATGACAAAAAAAATGACAATCAAAACTATCTGCTTACCCTTTTTAACAAAGAATTAAACTTTTTTTTTTTTTAATTTTTAAAAATACATTTATGAGAATTTCAATAAGTATGTTACTTTTTAAAATCCCCTGGAGAATTGCTCAAAATACAAAAATTGTAAACGCTGCATATTGATTTAATATTGCTGTTAAATAATTTATGTTTTGAATCAATATGATTCATTTGAATACTGTGTTTTAATAACTAGATATTATAGTTTACATAACAAAAATGTTTTTATCTGCAACAAATAATAACTAAGCCACTTAGTTTATGTAAATAATAGAAAATAATAGAAATTTGATGTTTATAATAAATAATTCATAGATTAATCTTTTAAATATTCACAGTTAAACACAATAAAGTAATTTATGTGATAAATTTATTAAAAAAATTATTTTATAAATATATTTAATATTTTTAGAAATAACTAATTCAAAGAGGGATGTAAAAATGATTTTGAAGGTAAAGGCACGAACATAAAAGGGCTTCATATATAATTTCGAAATTATCACTTAAGTAATAAAAAACTAAATTTTGGCATATGTTAAAAAAACTATTACTCATATTTAAGTAGAAAAGCTGATTGTTGGAGTATCAATATTATATCTGCAAATGATTTTTCTTCGGAATTTACAAAATTCTGTAGCTATAGATGTATATATTTAACATTAGCCTATATTATGTATTAGTATGATTAGGTTTTCAAATTTGTTTTAGAATTTGTTATTTCTATTTAAACTTGCTTAACATTAGACTTTTCTTCCAATGGGAGCTTGTTTAACAAACATTCGTATGATAATCAGACAAAAACGAAAAGTGATAAGCATTTCAGAAATAAAAACCCTTATTCAGTAAAATGAAAAGGAAAACACTACAAAGCCATACTCATTGAAAATATTTCCATCATTATCACTCGAATCTGGCATTATTTCGAATTTGATCACAAAATTACATAAACACGGTAGTTTGTGCTTAGTTAATAATCTATAAAATACTTTTTTGTACATTTTATATAGTCTAGGAACAACAAATAAATTGCTTATTAGAGGTGATAGTCAGACAAACGCAGTGCAAAACAAATCTTGAAAAAAAAAAAAAACCCGTGTAATAGTTATCGATGAAGTTTTTTCATCAAATATTTCTTTTGGTATTATGTAGTTCCAAATTTTAATCTATTGACACCCTTGGCCACATGTGTGGACGTTTAGTTTTTTTTTTTATTATTGTAATTGCTTAATTAATAAAAAGAACAAAAATGGATAATACTATTAACTCTTAGTGGTCACAAAAATTGACTTTATGGGGATTTTTGTGCATTGTTATAGTTCACCCAATATATTTTAATCCCAATATGTATAACATAAATAATTCGTAATAAAAATTATACCATTTTTTTTTTCTATAAAAAAATCTTCCCGAAAGAGATTTGAATGATTATTTAATTTTTATAGTAGTTAAAAACATCTCCGAAATTACGTTTCGTTTCTATTGCACTGCAGGGTTAAAACCCATTTGATTTCACAGCTTAACAATTTTTAAGTATAATTGCTGAAAAGTACACTTTTTTGGCTCACTTCTAGGAATATGTAGCATCTTACCAGTTAGAAGCTGAATATTGGTAAAATGGGTGACAGTGGAACATACTGAGGCGTCATATATACTATTCAAACTGTCCAATGATTGGGGTTGATGGGTTGGCAACCGGGCCGATTTTTAACTTCAACAGCCTGGAAATTGCTTGCTGTATGGGTGAAAACCTGAAAATCTGTCACCAGGCGCTCTGACTATCGATGAAAGACGTTTTACATACTACAATCGTCAGCAAGCCTTGTCATGTCTATAAGCAGTGACTACCAGAACGCCATCAGAGGATTTGATCCTATTTGTCTTCTAACAGCCCTATTTGCCTTTTAACTAGGTGCATAACAGCTTAGCCACGAGTATGCGGTTTACACTTCTAAAAATGCTCATACACGGACACAAAATAATCACAGTTGGCATCCATATCTACTAATTCTTAACAACTGTTTCTCATATTTATTTAACGCAGTATTCTTTTAATTAAAAAAATCTGTTTAAGCCAGAGATGTGCACTGTGCCTCAGTGATGCATTTTATGCAGGACTTCATATTATATGTCCATTTTATTCAAAAATACAAATGGTAATTTGTATTTAAGATTTTCAAATTTTGATGAAACATTAAAACAGGAAACGTGATTCAGTTGCAGTTTAAATATTAGGTAAATGTTTTTTTAATCTTTTCTATTGTATAACAGATTGCAAGACCTGGTGTGTTTTCAATAATTTGCTAACCTAGATGCAGTATCTTCATCTATATTGTTTTGATTGTACGATATTAATTGGCTAAACCTTGTTTCACTTTAAAGCTGCTATATATATATATATATAATACATATAAAGAGTTAGTACATAAATAAATAGCATAAAAGAGTTGTTATATATAAATATAAATGAAAATTTAGAAAATTTTAAATTATATTTTTCATTTTTTTTTTTTATTTGGAAAATTGTTGTGAATTTCTAGATTAGATGTTTATTAAAATTCCTCTTCTGCCTTCTCGCCAGCATGTTTTGAAAAATATTGATCTGAATATTTCACAAAATACTTTTATAATTTGTTTGGCCTTTGTTTAAGTGGTGCTAATATGCAAGACTTATTTTGAAGGAAGTAAGTCACATTTCAAATAAAGATCGTATACCGAAAACAACTGCGAAACAAGTCGTATATCAAGTTCGATTTATTTCAAAGTGGGCGTAACCAAGTATTAACCAACTATTAGGTGCTTAAATCGCCAGGATATATACTTGGCGAATCTGTTGAAAACAATCAGGTATGATAATATCGAAACGAATAGAATAATATTGAAAAAGAATATTGATTTTAACCAGAAAAATATTAAAATTTTAAGAAGAAAGATAGATTAAAAGATATCGTTTACTAAAATGTACATGTAATGCAAGATTTAATGAAAAATATGTGTTGTTATTAAGATTTTCTAAAAAAAAAAAAAGAAACCTTGGGAAGAAATCAATTAAAAAAACCCATTTTCATTTAGAATATCACCTAGATTCAAAACACATTAAGAATGCTGTCTCCATTAAGTACTTTAATGTGCATACATGAGCTATCAAGCTGTTTTTATAGGTTCAATTAATTTTTTTTACCCGTGTTTTGAAATGGGTCGATTTTAAACATCACTAAATATGCTTTCAATGTTCAAGGTTAGTAAATTGGATATCCATTTGTGAGGATTTATCGGCTAGTACATTATTTTTAAGTGTACAAATGGAAGAGAAAATATGTGAATCTTTAAATTGAAAAGGATAGATTTAATTTTAAATAAAAAGAAAATAGGCTGAAAGCAAAATTAAACTTATATTTTTTTAAAAGAAAATTCTGAAATTATTTATACTTAAATATCATTATAAAATGAAATTTCGAAAACTCATTTTTAATTTGAATATTTGATATATTCAAAATTGAAATATAATGCATTAATTATTTTAAAAGAATATTCAATTTTAATTTATTATATGATGCTTTAAAGAATCCATTAACTTGATAACATTTATTATTTATATTTTATAGAACTTTTAACAACTCATTTTTTAATAAAGGCTTTCATTTTTATTTGTTAAAAAGAAAAATATATTTTACTACTTTTTATATTTATTAAAAAAAATTATAAATTCTACTTATTTTAAAATTATTTTTGCAATAATGAATTATTTTAGTTTCTGGTCACAGTAACATAGTAATAATACTAGCATACTTTTATTCGCAGAAAAAAATACACGGAACTTACGGAATTGATGTATGTAATAAATATAGTACAATAAATAAAGCTTGGTACATATTTTAATAATACATACACATGTTAATAATACATAATAGATATCTGGAGGCATCTATGTTTTTATTTAACTTCGCATTTTTAAGTATATTTGTAAATTAACCTCTTCAGGAAAGATTTTTTATTGTGAGAAAAAAATGACTAATTTTTTGTTTTATTACGATTTATTCGTTTTATATTTATAGGAATTAAAAAAAAAAAGAGGCCTATGACTAAAAAGACACAGAAAAAAAACCCTTGGCGTCCCCATTTGTGGCCGCTGATCTTTAACAGTTCTTACGTTAAGGGGCTACTACTGTGTCCAAAAATAATACCAGTTTCATTTTAAATTTCCCGGTCATATGGTATTTCAATTTTTTTCTTTCTCTTTTAGGTTGTTGGCACTGTCCTTGACATCTGCGGGAAATTTCACGTCAACATATTCATTAGTGCTTGAGTTACGCGTGGCTTCGTGAGATGCTAGAACTGATTCCGGCGACTTTTGAAATGTCTCTTCAATCGACACAAAACGGCGACCCCGGAGTAGTCTTTTGAATGTAGGGAATAGCCCGAAGTAGCGCGATGCTAAGTTAGGTTAATACGGTGGAACGATACAGGTTTCATTTTTGGCAAAAATGTCACGAAGAATCAATGCAATGTGAGCTGGGCATTCAGTGTTTTCGGTACCAATCACGAGTTGACGCGTTTGAGGTCCAAAACATCTTTTAAAATAGAATTTTGAAATTCCAACATTATTAGCAAGGTCTCTAATTGTAAATCAACGGGATCCAAGGCCGAATCTTTAATGTTTTGGACGTGAGCATCGTCGGTTGAGGTTGATGGTCGATCAGAGGGCTATTCATCTTCAAGGCGTTCTCTTCCCTTATTTGAACTATTTATGCCAATTCTAAACATTTATTTCCGATATAGCAATGCTCACCGAGTGCCTTCTGCAATATTCTATACGTTTCATCAAACAAATTTGAATGCAAGCTCTTTGCTCAATTAATTCAGGCATTTCAAAAACCGCCGGAATCTGTTTTAGGTTCTCACAAAACCAAGTGTAAATCAAACACTAATGAATATTTTGACTCGAAATTTCACACAGATGTCAAGGACAGTACCAACATCCTAAAAAAGAAAAGAAATTGAAATACCATATGCACTGGAAATTTAAATTGAAAACTGTTCTTAATTTTTGGACACAGTAGTATAATATTCATTATTAAAACTAATTATGTTTTATATATCTCGCATTATTTATATCATTGATTACGGGAATAATAATAAGATCGACAAAAAAAACTAACATTTTGTAATCCGAAAAAAATAGCAACGATACATTAATTAAAATCTGTTATTCAAAATGTGTATAATGAATTAGAATAAATGGTGTTAGCATTCAGATTTAATCTAAAAAGAGATTTTGCAAATTAAAAACGGGAAAATAAATTAAATGTAGAGATACAAAAAAAAGTTACTTATTAAATCAAAAATTAAATTAAAAAGTAAGAAAGAATAAAAAAGAATACTTTTTTTAAACAAAATAAAATGACACTTTTAATTCTTTTCTCTTTTCTCACTTAATAAATTGAAATTTTTCTTTCAAGAATTTCTGCCGGCGATTTAATTTTCTTAGCCAAAACCTTTCTTCCCTTAACTCACATATGATTAAAACATCTTTTGCTTGAAGTGGCTTCTTTTTTTTTTTCTTCTTTTTTTGATTGATGAAAAAAAAAAAACTATGCTTTTTCCATCTACCGAAGCAATTTGCTCGGAAATATTTACTTGCTAGCTGTTATAGAAAGTTTAGAAAAGTGGATGGCAAAAAAAGATTGATGTTGTTAAGGGGTGTTTCAGATTACTAGTATGTTATTCTTACATTTAACTATCAGCCATGCACCTTATTTTATAAATTAATAACTATAATTTAACTATTATTTATCTAACTATAATTTAACTATAATTCTATTATACATTATGCATTCGTTTCAGAGATTAAATTATTTTCGTTTAACAATTTCGTGTAAAAATATATCTTTTGTAAGCTGTTTCTTGCAAGAAACATTTTAAAAGATTACTTATCTGAAATTCAATTAATTTTTACAACATATATTTTCTTTGAAGAAATCCTATGTATATTTGATTTTAATATTTTTGTCCTTTTTAGCAAACATTGAATATTTTTTTATGTTTCTAAAATTTCAATTATCTAAGTGAATGTATAATATTAACTACTTAATCCATTGACCACATTGGCAAATAGTTTTTTTTTATACTTGTAATTATATGCATTAATAAAATGAATAAAAAAATAGATAATAATAAATTATTCACTACAGAATCTCTCCAAAAGAAAATAAAGATTTTATGATTTTGTTGAAATGACAACACTTACGGTACACAGTTAGAGATATGAAAATAGCGTAAAGTAGAATTTAGAACTGCAGTGTTGTTGAATTATTTGGACGAATTTAATATTTAAAAAATAATACGAAAAATATAAATCTTACGATTTGCTGCATTGATAATGCAATTTACGTTGTACAGTTTTGAAAATAGAGTACAGTAGTATTTCAATTAACGCCCTTGGTCACATATGTGGAAAGGGGACATTTATAATTATAATTACTATCATTAATAAAACAAAAAACATTTTGATAATAAAGTATTTAATTCAAAATCTCTCAACAAGAAAAATATAAATCTTAAGATATGCTGCACTGATAATGGTATTTGCGTTGTATTAAAATACTGTTTTACGTTATTTTCATTCGTTTTAACTGTACATCGTAAATACCTTTAGCAGTTATGAAAATAGCGTAAAGTAGTATTTTAATTTTTAGCCCCTTACCTACACATGTGGATATTTATAATTATAATTACTATTATTAATAAAAAGAACAAAAATTTGAAAAAAAAAATTACTCATGACAGAATCTATGCACAAGAAGAATACAACGATATTTCTAACTAAGTTCCACATTACATTCTATAATTTTTCAATTGAATCAGTAAACACGATATTTATTTCATTGATTACTGGAATAATAATTAACAAAATCTAACAAAAAAAAAAAAAAAAGCGGATAAAAATCGCGGATTTTAATCCGGATTAAAAATTAAAATTTTAAAAATTATGTATTAATTAAAATCTGCTATTCAAAATGTGTAAAATTAATAAGAATAAATCGATTTTGCAAATTAAAAAGAGAAAATGAATTAAATTTATAGATGTAAAAGAAAGTTACTTATCAAATCAAAAATTAAATTAAAAAAAAAAAGAAAGTTTGTTTTAAAAAAAATAAAATAGAATGACACCTTTAATTCTTTTCTCTTTCTCTCACTTAATGAATTGAAACTTTTCTTTCAAGAATTTCTGCCGGCGATTTAATTTTCTTAGCCAAAAACTTTCTTCCCTTAACGCACATATGATTAAAATTTCTTTTGCTTGAAGTGGTTCCTTTTTTTTTTTCTTCTTTTTTTGATTAATGGAAAAAAAACTATGCTTTTTCCATCTACCGAAGCAATTTTCTCGGAAATATTTACTTGCTAGCTGTGATAGAAATTTCATAAAAGTGGATGGCAAAGAAAGATTGATGTTGTTAAGGGGTGTTTCAGATTACTAGTATGTTATTCTTACATTTAACTATCAGCCATGCGCTTTTTATTTTATAAAAACTACAATTTTAATATATCATGCATTCGTTTCAGAGATTAAATTAATTTCGTTTACCAATTTTGTATATAACATATCTTTACTAAACTGTTTCTTCTAAATAACATTTTAAAGAATTGAATGTACGGTATTAACCTACTGACGCCATTGACCACATAAATAGACATTTAATTTTTTTAAACTTATAATTATTGTAATTAATAAAATGAACAAAACATTGATAATAACTTATACAATACAGAATCTATCCACAAGAAAAATACATGGTTTTTCTGCATTGGTAACAGTATTTACGGTGCACAGTTATGAAAAGAGCATAAATTAGTATTTCATTTTTGCCACCCTTGGACACATATGTGTAGATTTATAATTAAATTACTATCACTGATAAAAAGAACAAAAATTAAAAAAAAAATGACAAATGACAGAATCTCTCCACAAAGAAAAAATACAACGATATTTCTAACTATGTACTATATTACATTCTATATAATTTTTCAATTGAATCAGTAAACATGATATATATTTCATTGATTACTGGAATCATAATTAACAAGATCTACGAAAATAACCTAACATTTTGTAAACCAGATAAAAAAACAATTATGTATTAATTAAAATCTGCTATTCAAATTGCAAAAATTAATTAGAATAAATGGATTCTGCAAATTAAAAAGAAGAAGAAATGAATTAAATTTATGGAAAATTAAAAAAGAAAGTTACATATTAAATCAGAAATTAATTAAAATGTAAGAAAGAATGCAAGAATACATTTTTTAAACCAAAATAAAATGACACCTTTAATTATTTTCTCTTTCTCTCTTAATAAATTCAAACTTTTCTTTCAAGAATTTCTGCCGGCGATTTAATTTTCTTAGCCAAAAACTTTCTTCGCTTAACTCATATATGATTAAAACTTCTTTTGCTTGAAGTGACTGCTTTTTTTTTTTTTTTTTTTTCTTCTTTTTTTGAATGATGGAAAAAAACTTTGCTTTTCCATCGACCGAAGCAATTTGCTCGGAAATATTTACTTGCTAGCTGTTATAGAAATTTCGTAAAAGTGGATGGCAAAGAAAGATTGATGTTGTTAGGGGTGTTTCAGATTACTAGCATGTTATTCTTACATTTAACTATCAGCTCTGCCCCTTATTTTATAAAAACTATAATTATATTATATGCATGCATTCGTTTCAGAGATTAAATTATATTCTTTTGTCAATTTTGTTTAAAATACATCTTTTTCTAGACTATTTCTTGCAAGAAACGTTTTAAAAGATTACTTATCTGAAATTCAATTAATTTTTACTACCTACATTTTCGTTGAAGAAATCCTATGCATGTTTAACTTAAGCTTTTTTTTTTTTATATATAAGCAAAGATTGAATATTTTTTAAGTCACTAAAATTTCTGTTATTTAAGTGAATATACGTTATTAGCCTACTGAGGTCATTGACCACATAAATGGACATTTAGTTTTTTATACTTGTAATTACTGTCATTAATCAAATGAACAAACCAATGATAATAACTTATACAATTCCTCATAAGAAAAATCTCCTCACAAGAAAAATACATGGTTTTGCTGCAATGGTAACATTTACGGTGTACATTCAATCAAAAATAGTATAAATTAGTATTTCAGTCGCCGCCCTTGGACAGATATGTAAATATTTATATTTATAATTACTATTACTAATAAAAATAACAAAAATTTGAAAATAAATTTAATGACAGAATCTCCACAAAAAAAAAAAAAAAAAAAAAATACAACGATATTTTTAACTATGTATAAAATTATATGTACTACATTACATTCTATAATTTTTCAATTGAACCAGTAAACACAATATTTATTTCATTCAATTACTGGAATAATAAATAACAAATATCTACAAAAAAACTAAACATTTTTTAAACTGGATAAAAAAAAAAAACAATTATGTATTAATTAAAATCTGTTATTCAAAATGCGTAAAATTAATTAGAATAAATAAATTTTGCAAATTAAAAGAGGAAATGAATTAAATGTATAGATGCGACAGAAAGTTACTTATTAAATCGAAAATTAAATTAAAAAGTTAGAAAGAATAAAAGAATACTTTTTTTAAACAAAATAAAATGACACCTTTAATTCTTTTCTCTTTCTCTCACTTAATGAATTGAAACTTTTCTTTCAAGAATTTCTGCCGGGATTTAATTTTCTTAGCCAAACACTTTCTTCCCTTAACTCACATATGATTAAAACTTCTTTTGCTTGAAGTGGCTCTTTTTTTATTTTTTTTTTTTTTTTATTAATGGAATAAAAAACTATGCTTTTTTCCATCTACCGAAGCAATTTTCTCGGAAATATTTATTTGCTAGCAGTTATAGAAATTTCATAAAAGTGGATGTCAAAGAAAGATTGATGTTGTTAAGGGGTGTTTCAGATTACTAGTATGTTATTCTTACATTTAACTATCAGCCATGCACCTTTATTTTAAAAAAACTATAATTTTTATATATCATGCATTCGTTTCATAGATTAAATTATTTTCGTTTACCAATTTTGTATAAAATACATCTTTTTCTAAACTGTTTCTTGTAAGTAATTCTTTAAAGAATTATTTATATAAAATTCAATTAATTTTCCAAGTATAAAATTTGGTTGAAGAAATCCTATGTATGTTTAACTTTAACATTTTTGTCCTTTTAGCAAACATTGAATATTTTCGAAGTTTTCTAAAATTTCAGTTATCTAAGTGAATGTATTGTATTAAACTATTGACAACCTTGGCCACATAAATGGACATTTAATTTTATTTATACTTATAATTACTGTCATTAATGAAATGATCAAAAAATTATTCTATACAGAATCTCTACACAAGAATCTTTTCTTATAAAAATCGTACTGTTTGGCTGCATTGATAACAGTATTTACGGTGTACAGTTTTTGAAAAGATCGTAAAAAGTAGTATTTCAATCGACGGCCATGGCCACATGTGACCATTTATAATTATAATAACTTATACAATACAGAATCTCTCCAAAGAAAAATAAATGGTTTTGCGGCACTGGTAACCGTATTCACGGTGTACAGTTATGAAAATAGCATAAGTTATTATTTCAGTTGCTGCCCTTGGACTTATATGTGGATATTTATAATTATAATTACTATTACTAATAAATAGAATACAAATTTGAAAAAAATTACCAATGACAGAGTCGCTCCACAAGAAAATAAAACGATATTTCTAACTATGTGCTACATTACATTCTACACTCAAGAGCCAAAACATTATGACCACCCTACATTTTGTAATGAACTCGCCTGGATGACGTGGAAGGCACGTGATCAGGTGGAAAGTGGTATTTAACTGCTGCTGGTGAGTCTGAAGAATCATTCATTCACTTACTACTGCGTGTGATGGGAAAGGCTGCGGATCTAAGCGACTTTGATAGAGGCGGCAGTTGTAATGGCTCGAAGGCTCGGACAAGTATTTCGAAACTGCACGACTCGTGGGTTGTTCGCGATCTTCAGTTGTAGATACTTATGCAAAGTGGATGAATGACGGTGAAACCAGCAGTAGACGACATGGTGTTGGACGTCCACACGCTATCAAAGAAAAAAAAGGTCGTCGGAGACTGTCTCGCATGGTGAAGCAAAACCGGAGCCGGACGGTGGCTCAGCTGACAGTCAATACAATGCAGAGCCCAGTAGAATAGTATCGGAGCACACTGTTCTGGGGACACTGTTGGATATGGGGCTACGCAGCAAACGTCCCATTCGTGTGCCTTTGCTGACCAAGCGTCATCGCCAACTGCGCCTGCGCTGGGCCGTGAACATCGTGACTGGTTCATGGATCAGTGGGAGAAAGTTGCCTGGTCAGATGAATTACGGTTTGTCATTCATCACGCCGATGGCCGTATCAGGATACGCCGTCTTCTAGTCGAACAGTTGCTCCCTCAATGTACAGTAGGTCATATACAGGCCGGTGGTGGCGGTATTATGCTTTGGGGGACGTTCTCTTGGTGTCTCTGTGACCCGTGGTTGTGGTAGAGCAGACCATGAATGCTACAGTGTATCTGAACATCATTGCGGACCAGTTGCATCCTTACATTGCCTCTGTTTTCCAGTTGGAAATGGAATGTTCCAACAGGACAATGCCCCTTGTCACAAGGCTAAAATTGTGTTGGAGTGGTTCCAGGAACTGAATTCCAGTTAATGTCCTTCCCGCCTAACTCACCGGATCTCAATCCGATAGAACACATTTGGGATGTCCTGGGACGGCAGCTCAGAGTTCAATGACCACCAATTCGCAATATCTCGGATTTGCTTGACCGTTGCTTAAACATCTGGTACAATCTGTCTCCGGCCATCTACCAAGGACTTGTGGCGTCCATGCCAAGGCGGGTTGAAGCCTTGTTGCGCGCCAAAGGTGGGCCAACTCGTTATTGACAGGTGGTCATAATGCTTTGGCTCTTGAGTGTATAATTTTTCAATTGAATCAGTAAACACGTTATTTATTTCATTTATTATATGAATAATAATTAACAAGATCTACAAAAAAAACTAAACATTTTGTAAACCAGATTCAAAAACAATTATGTATTAATTAGAATCTGCTATTCAAAATGTGTAAAATAAATTAGAATAAATGGATTTTGCAAATTAAAAAGAGGAAAAGAATTAAATGTATAGACACAAAAGAAAGTTACTTATTAAATCAAAAATTAAATTAAAAAGTAAGAAAGAATACAAGAATACTTTTTTTAAAAGAAAATAAAATGACCCCTTTAATTCTTTTCTCTTTCTCCTTAATAAATTGAAACTTTTCTTTCAAGAATTTCTTCCGGCAATTTAATTTTCTTAGTCAAAAACTTCCTTCCCTTAACGCCCATAAGATTAAAAAACTTTTTTGAGTGACTCCGTTTTTTTTCTTTTTTTTTGATTGATGGAAAAAAAACTATGCTTTTTCCGTCTACCGAAGCAATTTGCTCGGAAACATTTACTTGCTAGCTGTTATAGAAATTTCGTAAAAGTGGATGGCAAAGAAAGATTGATGTTGTTAAGGGGTGTTTCAGATTACTAGTATGTTATTCTTGCATTTAACTATCAGCCATACTCTTTATTCTATAAAAACTATAATTCTATTATACATCATGCATTCGTTTCAGAGTTTAAATTTTTTCGTTTACAAAATTTTGTAGAAAATATATCTTTTCTAAACTTATTCTTGTAAGAAACGTTTTAAAAGATTACTTATCTGAAATTCAATTAACTTTTACTACATACATTTATTTTTTGAAGAAATCCTATGTATGTTTGACTTTAACATTTTTGTCCTTTCAGCAAACATTGAATATTTTTGGAGTTTCTAAAATTTCATTTATCTAAGTAAATGTATTGTATTAACCTATTGACCACCTTGGCCCCAAAAATGAACATTTATTTTTTTATACTTATAATTACTCTCATTAATAAAATGAACAAAAAACTAACAAAACATTACTCACTATAGAACCTCTCCACAAAAAAATTACAAATCTTATGGTTTGACTGCACTGATAACAGTATTTATGTCGTACAATTATGAATATATTGTAAAAATAGTATTTCAATCGACGCCCTTGGCCCCACATGTGGCCATTTGTATTTATAATTGCTATCATTAATAAAAATAACAAAAATTTGAAAAGAAATACTCAGGACCGAATCTCTCCACAAAGAAAAATACAACGATATTTCTAACTATGTACTACATTACATTCTATACTTTTTCAATTGAATCAGTAAACACTATATTTATTTCATCAATTACTGGAATAATAATTAACAAAATCTACAAAAAAAAAAAAAAAATAAACATTTTGTAAACCGGATAAAAAAAACAATTATGTATTAATTAAAATCTGCTATTCAAAATGTGTAAAATTAATTAGAATAAATGGATTTTGCAAATTAAAAACAGGACAATGAATGAAATATATAGATGCAAAAAGAAAATTACTTATTACATAAAAAATTTAATTAAATTAAAAAGTAAAAGAAAGAATACAAGAATACTTTTTTAAAAACAAAAATAAAATGACACCTATAATTCTTTTCTCCTTCTCTCTCTTAATAAATTGAAACTTTTCTTTAAAGAATTTCTGCCGGCGATTTAATTTTCTTAGCCAAACACTTCCTTCCCTTAACTCACATATGATTAAAACTTCTTTTGCTTGAAGTGTCTCCTTTTTTTTTTTTTATTCTTTTTTTTTTTTTTTTTGATTGATGGAATAAAAAACTATGCTTTTTCCATCTACCGAAGCAATTTGCTCGGAAATATTTACTCGCTAGATGGCAAAGAAAGGTTGATGTTGTTAAGGGGTGTTTCAGATTACTAGATGTTATTCTTACATTTAACTATCATCTATGCACCTTGTTTTTATAAAAAATTATAATTCTATTATATATCATGCAATCGTTTCAGAGATTAAATTATTTTCGTTTTATAAATTTTGTATAAAATTTATCTTTTCTAAACTGTTTCTTGCAAGAAACTTTTTTAAAAGATTACTCATATGAAATTCAATTAATTTTTTACTACATATATTTTCTTTAAAGAAATCCTATGTATGTTTAACTTTAGAAATTTTGTCCTTTTAGCAAACATTGAATATTTTCGAAGTTTCTAAAATTTCAATTATCTAAGTGAATGCATTGTAATTACCTATTGACTCCATTGACCACATAAATGGCAATTTAGTTTTTTTTTAAACTTATAATTATTGTGATTAATAAAATAAACCAAACCATGATAATAATTTATACAATGCAGAATCTCTCCACAAGAAAAATGCATGGCTTTGCTGCAATGGTAACGATATTTACGGTGTTCAGTTATGAAAATAGCATAAATTAATATTTCAGTTGCCACTGTTTTACACATATGTATATATTTATAATTATAATTACTATTACTAATAAAAAGAACATAATTATGAAAAAAAATTACTCATGGCAGAATCTCCACAAAGAAACATACAACGATATTTCTAACTATATACTACATTACATTCTATAATTTTCAATTGAATCAATAAACACGATATTTATTTCATTGATTACAGGAATAAAAATTAACAAGATCTACAAAAAAATAAACATTTCGTAAACCGGATAAAAAAACAATTATCTATTAATTAAAATCTGATATTCAAAAGTATAAAATTAATTAGAATAAATGGATTTTGCAAATTAAAAGTTGAAATGAATTAAATGTATAGATGATAAATAAAGTCACTTATTAAATCAAAAACTAAATTAAAATGTAAGAAAGAATACAATAATAAAGAATACAATTTTCTCCTTCCCTCTCTTAATAAATTGAAACTTTTCTTTCAAGAATTTCTGCCGGCTATTTAATACTTTTTAGCCAAATACTTTCTTCCCTTATCTCACATATGATTAAATCTTCTTTTGCTTGAAGTGGCTCTGTTTTTATTTCTTCTTTTTTTTTTCTGTTGATTGTTGGGAAAAAAAGACTATGCTTTTCACATCTACAGAAGCAATTTGCTCGGAAATATTTACTTGCTAGCTGTTATAGAAATTTCGTAAAAGTGGATGGCAAAGAAAGGTTGATGTTGTTACTTCAGATTACTAGTATGTTATTCTTACATTTAACTAGTAACCGTGCACCTTATTTTACAAAAACTATAATTTTATTATATATCATGCACTCGTTTCATGGATTAAATTATTTTCGTTTACCAATTTGTATAAAATATATGTTTTGCAAGAAATGTTTTAAAATTACTTATCTGAAATTCAATTAATTTATACTACATATATTTACTTTGAAGAAATCCTATGCATGCAGCAATACG
>BPLR01021317.1:0-87694 GCA_021605095.1 Caerostris extrusa
TTGGATGAAGCGGGAAGATGGAATAGTATCCCTCAGATATCAATTTCTTAATCCTATCAATTATCCCATATTGTAGGAACAATTTGTGAGCGTAGTGAACCACTGTTAGTTCTAACAGTCCCTCTTTGGTGAGCCCTTATTTTATTGATTGTGCTGCATATCTGCAAAATTTGGAACAAGGTATTTATGTCAATATGACAGATATAGAAAAACAGCAATTTACTAAAAATAAATATGTAAACTACTTATTACCACTTTCAGAAAGTTTCAAAATTTCAAAGTCAAACACTGGAAGAATGAGATTTACATTGTGATGAATTAAAAACTTATTATTAGTTGCATCTTTCATATAATTGAACTGAAAATATTTCTTCAATGAAATTTTTAATAACAAAATTGCCTTCGCTACGATTCAAAAATTGACTTTATATATGCCATTGCAGTTTTTATTATGCTAATGAGAGTTGTTATAGAAGATTGTCTAAGACGATCACTATATATATAATTGCATGTATTTTTACATATTCGTGATTACAAATCTCAAGAGAGATCTTTCTTTTCGAAGTATAATTTGATTGTTATTGATTGAAATTGAAGATTGATTACAGCAATAAATGCATATTTATAATTGAAAACCTGGTGCTGATATATATAATGAAAACGTGTTGTTGGAAAAAATATTTTGGTATGTGAAAATCAGAGTTTAAGAACTTCTAGGAAGGTTCAGCTACATCTAGAATAGAAATAACATTCCAATACTGGATCGGAAACGTTTTCCAGAAACGATAAATGACATAGCGTGTGAATGTTTCCACAGAGACTCTTCATTTCTCAGATTAATGTAGCGGTAGTAAGAGATCATATACAAACGTGGAACTAGCAGATACACAACTGGATTATGACTACATTGCACAACTGGCATTACACAACTGCATTACACTACTGGTTATTATACTGTTATTACAACTGGTATGGAGTGCTATGAGTGAACCGTACAACGCTTATATGCACAAAGGTACCTGATGAAGAGTATTTCCAGTCATAGCCTCAATAGACATATCACTAACACGGCGATATGCGTGTGGGGTTCTTTTTTGAGAGTGGTTTAGTGGTCTAAGTGTTTGCGTTTCTCATGATTCAGCGCTTGCGTTCTTTTTCAATTTTGGTGTTGAAGTAGGGGTCAGCTGTCAATGAATGACAACGTTCTGGATAGCGAGTGATCAGGAAAAACTTTAAGATGGAATCTGGCAATATATGTACGGACTTCAGATATGGAAGAGATACAGGAACAGTTTCAGTAAGTGAGCTAGTAGCTCCCCCATGCGCGATGACCTGCTACATCAACTGGATAATTCTGGGTATAAAACACGTGCATCTGTAGTTTACCTTTTTTACTATTGACCATTTTACTCCCGTTGATGTTATTGATCAATAAGTCATATTTTGGCTTATGAAGTTTTTTGTTCCTGTTTTTCTGTGTGCACCACCGCGATAGGCAAGACATCCAGCATATTGTTAAAAGCAAATGGTTACATCAGCTGTGACGTCACGGGATAAACTGAGTTTCCACACACACATATCATATTATATATGAATAGTTGAATCGTTTGTGGCACTGAGACTCTTATCTGTAAAGTGGATGTTAAGTTTTTATTTAAACATTACCGTAGATGAACACCCTGGCAACATTAAATATGTGGAGAATAGATAACCTTTAAGAACTCACATGACCATATTTGTCATCATGTTGTCACGTGTAGCAGATGAATAATGTTGCCCCTTACTGTTATCAGTCACTTTTTGCTTGCAGTACAGTACATGTCTTCCATTGGTATTGCTTTTCTTCTCCAACCACCACTAACATCTGTCCCTGCGATTAAGGAAGGCTTTTCAAACACGTAAAAAGTCATTTTTTTGACGAAAGTTCTGAGATTCATTTATCACACATTGCATTGTTATGAGTTTACAGTTTACGTCGTCAAATGGTTTCTTCAAACCATATTGTACTCACCAACTCACTTGCATTTTGCAATCTTCAATAGAGTTTTTCGTCATTGTTCTTATTGTAATCTTGCATTGCCGACTCTGACTAAAACATTTCTGCGTGTCTTACATGTATTTGCACAAATCACAAAATTAGATATTTCTTAACTGAATGAGTATTTATTGTGCTGATCATAATAAGACGTTTCTACATTTTTTTGACTTTTTCTAAATGACATTGTTGCTAAATTTTTACATTGCAGCGTTTTAAAAGTCAATATTTTTTTTTTTAATTTATTAATAATTTTTTTAATACTCTTAAAAATATTTTTTTATTCAGTTTATTTAATATTTGTTACTAATACAATTACACTTTCAAGAAAATATTTTTATAAAATGATGGCATAAATTGTGTTATCATTAAATAAAAAAAATGTGATCATTATAATTTTAACTATGATCTTAAATGTTACAAATTCGTTAAATAACATTAAGTAATAAAATTAAGGAAAGGAAAATAGAAAAGAGTAATTTTAAATAACTTTCATTGGTTTTTTTAGCATGAGTATTTCAATTTTTAATTCCAATTTCTACTAAACATTTTTGGTACCAAACGAGATAAAATATATAATATATATATATTAATGCATACCGCATATGCCAAGGTAGACAAGCTTTGGTCGATTTTTCGATTTTCTTCTTTTCGGATAGCAATAGTTTTTCGAGAAAATTTGCATTAAAACGTCAGGCCTTGAAGTAAGAAAAACACTATTCTCCATAAATTTATTTTAAAGATCTCGAAAATAGCGATACTAAACTTCGGAGTAAAATTTTCATATGCGTAAACAAGTACTTTTAAATCCAGCCGCATGTTGTCTAAAATCCTGGAGGAAGAAAGCAGACTGCATAATGAAGCGGCTGCCACTCAAAATGTGACAGTGTTTTGCGGCGATAAAAATAAGAATCAGCGTTAAAGGACGCATAAAAGACTGAATCAAAATAAACATGAGCATCACTGGGGAAGAACTGTTGCTGTAAAGTGTCACTGCGCTTTGAAAGGCCTTCAGTCAGATTGGTTCACTAGACCAATTGCTTAAGCTTTTTCCATATGCCAGATTTTAATTGAACATTTGTCGTTGGATAATTTATTACAGAAACAACTTATTCAAAATTCTACAACACATATTATTATTATTTCAAGCTAACTTTTTCCTATTATAATCGTAATATAATTTCGAAATAGATACGACTTCAGAGTAAAAATTTTCAGCATTGCAAATCAAACCGTTTGAATGTACATCAAAACGCATGCGTATTAGTATTCCAGATTCTACACCATTCTACAACACATATTGAAAACAATATTATTATTTTTTTAAACTAATTTTTATATTATAACTCGAAATAGAATTGATTTGAGAGCACAAATTTTTCAACATTGCACATCAAACAAATTGGCTGCGATTTGAATGGACATCAAAGCGCATGCGTATTTGAAATTTAGATTTTACAATATTCTACAACATATATTTTATATATTCAAAAACATATTTTAAAACAATATTATTAGTATTATTTTAAACTAATTTTGTTATTATAATTATATTATAAACTTCAAAATAGATTTGACAGGAGAGCAAAATTTTCAACATTGCACATAAAATTGATTGGCTGTGATTTGAATGGACATCAAAAGTGCATGCATATTTGTATTGCAGATTCTACAACACTCTACAACACATACTAAAATTATTATTATTATTATTATTTTTAAACAAATTTCTGTATTATAATTATATTTTAACTTTGAACTAGATTTGACTAGAGTGCAAACCTATTGCTCATCAAACCTATTGGCTGCTATTTGAAGGGATTTGAATGGACATCAAAACTCATGCGTGTTTGTATCCCAAATTCTACAGAACATATTAAAAACAATAATATTATTATTTTAAAATAATTTTCGCATTATAATTGTATTATAACTTCAAAATAGATTTGACTTGAGAGCAAAATTCAGCATTGTTCAACATTGCACATAAAATTGATTGGTTGTGATTTGAATGGACATCAAAACGCAAATTGCATATTTGTATTGCAGATTCTACAACACTCTACAACACATACTAAAATTATTATTAGTAGTAGTATTTTAAACAAATTTCTGTATTATAATTATATTTTAACTTTGAACTAGATTTGACTAGAGTGCAAACCTATTGATCATCAAACCTATTGGCTGCGATTTGAATGGACATCAAAACTCATGCGTGTTTGTATCCCAAATTCTACAGAACATATTAAAAACAATAATATTATTATTTTAAAAAATAATTTTCGCATTATAATTGTATTATAACTTCAAATAAATTTGACTTGAGAGCAAAAGTTTTCAGCATTGCACATCAAACCGATTGGTTGCTATTTGAAGGACATCAAAATGCATGCGTATTTGTATTTCAGATTTTGGAGACCAGAATTATCACTTTGTCTGTTGTTGAATTTACGATCTATTGAGAGATGTATTATAACTTCAAAAATGACTGGAGTTTGGCATATCATGGAACATAAGCAGGACTTGTCTTTCGAGTTTATACTGCAACGCCCAGAGATAGGCAAAATGTTTCAAATCTGGACGCGGTCTAACTAATTTAAAAATTTTTGCAAATTGCATTTTCAAATTCTAATCATTTTGACGTGACTCGTCACTATGAATGAAATTACAGTAACAGATTCATCGTTATCCAGAGTAAAATATGAGTGCCTGTTACATTGCGCCCACATTCGCACTGAAAGTTGCAATGAATACTTAAAAGTGGCATACTTAAATGCTTAAAATCCCTTTCTTTTCTCTTTGAAAGACTTTTTTTGTTTATGAATGTATCTTGCTCATTTCCAATATAGACATGAAAACTTTCGGTTTGGCATCGCTTGTTAACGCATAAGAATCTGAACCGGTAAACAATACATTTACCGATATTTATTTTAAAATTGGAATAAAATATCCAATGCTGTAGAAAGGTTAATGACTAATTTACAAGCAATTAAAATTACATAGTAGAATATGATAATTACTTTTATGACGTATTACATGTTCAAAATTTCTTTTTAATTGATCATTAAAACTTTAAATATGTGGGTTTGTAATACAGTTGAAGGACAAACTAATTTTTAAAATTTTGAAAAAAAAAAAAAACACTTCAAATTGTTACTTTTTTAAATGCCATATACTTTTTTATTTTGTTAAAATAAAAGAAAATATCGAACGCTTCTAAATTTTTCTGTTTTCAGAATTTCCATATGAAATTATCTTTTTACTATTTTAAAATTCAAAGAAAGTTTTAATAAATAAAGCGAAAACTACTACTTCAATAACGTGTTTAGTTTCCGACCAAATAATACTTGGTTCTACGATAGGAACCACATAAAAGATTGCGAACATAAGTTATACAAATCCATGAGCTTTCATTCCTATACTGGGGATAGATATGATAATCTGTTGGCAAGATTGTTTTGCCATTGGCTAAATTGGGAGGAGAAGAAGATATGAACACTCCAAATGAACTCTTAGAGAAAGCCGTTCAAAACTGTGGTGGTTTCAACATCATCCATATCATCTATTTTGCATTGGGTTTTGTGGTTTATCAAAAAAAAAAATTTAAGTTATGACTTTTCAATTAAAAAAAGTGTCATCAATCTTTTTAATTGCAAAAAATGTAAGATTAAATACTGCTTACAGGCATTTTAAAATTTCCTTCCCTTTGACTTACAAAAATATATATAATGTAATCTAACAAGCAATATACACTGGAAGAAATGAAATTCCATCAATCGTCTGTAATGGAAAACTCCCCTTGATTCTACCCAAACGTCAGCGTTGGCTTCTTTGGGTCTAATCTTGGCCTGGATGCGAAATCAGGCTTTTCATTTGCATCCAGCCGTTTTGTTGAGCGTCTACAATTATCATATAGTATACACTTTTCATCACAATGATACTGTCCGAAATGGAACAAATTCTTTGTCGAATACTTATTGATGTGTAAATGGGCAATCATTGCACTTTCTGCCTATCTGTCAGTTCGTGTGGTCAGTTTTCTCCTTTCCAAGCATGCAGGATGTCTTGCAACTGTTTCTGTGCCTACTCCGAGAGCAACAGCAAATTCTCTAACACTTATTATAGGATTAGATTTAACATTTTCTTTCAAAATATCCTTACAGGGGACACGTTCAGGTTTTAAGTTCATATCTTCTGATTTAAATTTCCAAACCATCGTCGCACTGTGGAAAAATAAACTTTATCATTGCCAAATGCATCGTTACCTTTTCATGTCGCTCGGGTTGCAGAATATTTAAGTTTATATTCGAACCAAAAATTTATCGCTGGATTCTATGTTTCTATTTGCTTAAGATTTTCTAAACATTTCGTCATTTATATGCAAACAAAATATACCATTAATCAGAGCACGGAATAGGGGGATTTAAATGATGCTCAACACTCTTATTTAATTTAATACTGGTAGATATAAATTTTATAGAGCGTCAGCTAATACTGCAAAATTCATTTTAAGTATTATAACTAAAGGGATTGCAAATATATATATATATATATTACCTTAAAGATTACAAAAAATCAGCAAAAATATATAAATATTATAATAAATATTCCTTACATATGCATCTAAAAGAAAATATTTTCAACAAAATATTTTGCTTTCTTTGGATAAAACATTAGAATATTGAGATTCTGAGAATTTTATGGAAGAATTTAAACTTTTCTCGCCCCTGAGAAAAAAGAATTGAGGATAAATAATTGATAATTTTTGTGATGTTGGTACTGAAAGCACTAAAATAAAAACGAAAGTATTTTATTTATTTATTTTTATTTTGATATCAATAAAGTATTAAAGCACTTGGGAGCTTTCTTTTCATTTGTTTTATGTATTTATAAAAATTATTAATTAAATGCCTCACTTTTTGTAGAAAGTTGTTATTTTCATGATTTCTTTATTAAAATTTAATCAATTTAAATTTCATAAATATTTTTTTATTATAGCATATGAATTTTGAGAAGTATAATCGACTGAATAATAAATAAATTATTACTTTATGATTCATAAAATTACAATTCAATATTTAAAAAAAGCTGTTACTATAATCAAAATATCTATGCGTATAATATATACATACACATATAATCTATTTAGAATTTGTTTTCCTGTTTCCCTTCGATTTTCTATAATTTATGACGTTTTAATGAAAATAAAAAACCAAATTTCACATTTGTTAAATATTTTATATAAAATGGCATTATTTTTTTTTTTATTATCTGTTCATAATTTTTTGAATGATAAAGAACTTTCACTTATCAATTAGCAAATTTTTTTTTTTATACTGAAACTTAACTTGGAGTTAAATGATTGATTAACCTCAGGGTAATTTCCAAATTTTTATTTCTTTAAACAATTTTTTAAAAAAATATTTACATATCTGCCATTATAAAATAATATAAATTTTTAAACAAACTTAAGATAATTTTTTATGATACTGTTTTAGTTATTCTTTTGAAAAAAATCACTTAATGAAATATATATCATGGTTTAAATCTAAGCTAAACATAATCGATATAAAAATAAAAACAATTTAAATAAAATTGTTTTTATTTTAATATCGCTATTTATATTACACCTATTTTTTTTAAAATTTTATTCTTTTAATTCTTCCTTCTTGTGACATGTATGAATTTTTTTTTTTAGCAAGAGTAAAAAATTTTGGTTTTGTTTAACTTCTTGATTTATGACGTTTTAAATTAGTTTTTTTTCTAAAAGTTGAGTTTTTTGAAATTTATATACCTAATATAAATATCTAAAACAATTAAGTTGCACACAGAATTAACACTAATAAGCACTAACTCATATCTTCAGCTACTTATGAGATTAAATATCAAGTAATTTTTCTAGAATATTGAAATCATTTCTAATAACTATTTCATAACAAATACTCTAATTTTTTAACAATCGCATAATTCCTTTATCAACTTTAGTTACAAAAATCCTCATTTTTTTGCTATTTTATATTTTTTCGAAGTATTTAGAATTAGGATAGTATTATTATATATATATATATTTAACAATAAATCGAATGGTTATAAAACCATTAGTAACAATAAAAGTTTTTAGAAACAATAAAAAAAAATTTCAAGGAATTTTACTTATACACTGAAATCAATAGGAAATAATTTATTTACAAACAGAACAATACATATTATTCATACATTTATTAAATTGACTGAAACAAATACAAAGTCATAAGATGAAACTGAGTTAGTAAGAGAGAAGTACAAATAACTGTTTTTTGAAATCAAACTTAATTTAGTTCATAATTAGTTACAAGTATTAGTAAGCATATTTGGCTACATGATACATTGCATACATTACATGATACATATTTTTTAAAAATTGTCCTAAAAAATTAATTTCCACATAAAAGTGACTTTATTTCTGCTATCCGTCGTAGTCATTATATAACTGAAATGCAATTTTTCCTACAGGAGCGGTACACTTAAAAGAAATGTCTAGCCGGCTTGTCAAATAATCCAATAAATAACAAAAAGGACACCCTCTTAATAATTGCATTAATATTCAGATGATGGGCTTCTATCTCATTAAGAACTTTATTAAAAAGAGTTAATAAATGAAACAAAAAACATTACTCGTAAATTAAAGAGGTTCCGGGATTCTAACTGAAAGAAGTGGGGATCGGCAAATCACAGTAAATGAAACATATTTATTAAAAATGAATGAACACAAAATTTCTAACAAAATATTTTTGATTAAGAGGTATTGTAAGATACAAATAAATTGTAAACTTGTATAAGCAACTCAACGGAAATAACGTAGATTTTATTATATGTTTCCTTTTAAATGTTAAGAAAATTTAAAATTAAATTTAAAAAGGAATGATCACGAAATTTCTAACATAATATTTTTGTGTAAAGAGTATTGTAAGATACAAATGAATTGTAAACTTGTATAAGCAACTGAACGGAAATAACGTAGTTTTTTATTATATGTTTCCTTTTTAAATGTTAAGAAAATTTAAAATTGAAATTTAAAAAGTGAATGATCACCAAATTTTTAACATAATATTTTTGTGTAAGGTGTATGGTAAGATGCAAATGAATTGTAAACTAGTATAAGCAAATCTTAACTGAACGGAAATAACGTAGATCGTCATGTTTATTTTAAATGTCAGGAACATTGAAAAATTAAACGTATTAATTAAAAAATGAATATTGATAAAATTTTTAATCAAATATTTTTGTGTAAGTAGTATAGTAAAATACAAACGAATTGTAAACTTGCATAAGCAAATCTTAATTGGACGGAAATAACGTAGATCATGATATTTCCTTTTAAATATCAGAAAATTTTCAAATTAAATTAAAAATGAATGATCACGAAATTTCTAACATAATATTTTGTGTAAGGTGTATTGTAAGATGCAAATGAATTGTAAACTTGCATAAGCAAAATCTTAACTGAAAGAAATAACGTAGATCGTCATGTTTGTTTTTAAATGTCAGAACATTAAAAATTAAACGTATTAATTAAAAATGAATATTCACGAATAATCTAATCCAATAATTTTGTGTAAATGGTATTGTAACATGCAAGCGAATTGTAAACTTGCATAAGCAAATCTTAATTGAACGGAAATAACGTAGATCATGATATTTTTTTTTAAATGTCAAAAATTTAAAATTACATTTAAAAAATGAATGATCACGAAATTTCTAATCAAAAATTTTTGTGTAAGTGGTATTGTAGCATACAAACGAATTAAATGCATAATCAAACAGATTTGATTATGCAAGTTTACAATTCGTTTTGAAAAAATATGACAGATCGTGAAAATAACGTAGAAACCGAAAGAAAATAATGTAGATCGTGATGCTTGCTTTTAGATGTCATGAAAATTTCAAATCAAATGTATTTAATAAAAATGAATATTAATGAAATTTCAAATCAAGTATTTTTGTGTTTGTAAGAGGCAAACGAATTGTAAGCTTGCATAAGCAAATCTTAACTGAACAGAAATAACGCAGATCGTAATGTTTGCTTTTAAATGTCAGAAATCTTGCAACATGATGAATTGTCCAATATTATTGTTTGGTATTGTATTGAAATATTGTTTTCGCTGCAACCATAGCAACTTTTATTTCGACTTTCAGAAGGCTCATAAGCTTTAATAAACAATACAGAAGTCTTGTCACTCACATATGATTTTCAAAAATACAATATTCATTTGTATACAATGACATTCAAATATATTCAATGCCATTCTCTTCAATTATGTTACAACAAATATATAAGAAGTCTAAAATACTTTTTTTAAATAATGTAAGACGAAATTATTAGAACAAGACCTTTCTAGTCATATCTGCAATTATCTAATGAGATATTAATTAAGATTTAAGAAATAAAACAAATTTCTAATTAAGGTCTTCATCTTACATTTACCTAACAAACATTTAAAAAAAAAAAAAAAAAGCTTAGTTTACCATAAACCATTCCTCACACAAAATGAAAATTATTTATTTCACCTACCAATCACAGTCTTTGAACTACCACAACTGTTTTTTTACCAATGTCATTCTCTTCTATTATATTATAAAAAATAGATAAAAATCTAAAATACTTTTTTTTATTAATATAAGAAGTTATAAAACAAGGGCTTTTTGATCCTATGGAATTATCAAATGATATATTAATTAAGACTTAAGAAATATAATGCATTTCTAATTAAGGTCTTCATCTTACATTTACATTACAAACATTTTTTAAAAATGGCTTAGTTTACCATAAACCATTCCCCATGCAAAATGAAAAATTATTTATTTAACCTCTTCATCACAGTCTTTAAACTACTACAACTGCTTTTTACCAATGTCATTCTCTTCAATTATATTATAAAAAATACATAAAAATTCTAAAATCCTTTTTTTTTTTAATAATGTAAGAAGAAATCGCGAGAACGAGGTCTTTCTTGTCTTAATTGCAATTATCTGATGAGATATTAATTAAGACTTAAGACATAAAACAAATTTCTAATTAAGGTCATCATCTTACATCTACATAACAAACATCTTTTTTAAAAAAAAAAATGGCTTAGTTTACCATAAACCATTCCTCACTCAAAATGAAAATTATTTATTTTCATCCCATCCATCACAGTCTCTGAACTACTGAAATATAAATCTTCCCTTCAGACAGAGAGAGAGAGAGAGGGCAAAAAATATGAAGAGCAAAATCCTCCCAAGAAATGCCCGACCCCCTTCGTCAAATGGTCCCATCAACATCAATTGACACCCCTATTGACCGCATCAAGTGCCGGGGCCTCTATCTCGCTGAAGGCGTAATTAAGAGGCTGGACAAAAAGGTTTTCTTCTAAGGGACTATTCGTCATTCCATGTCGAGCCGTTTCGGACCATTATTGAATGCCTTTTGAATGAGAGGGCATTCTTGGATCGGCCTTCCTGCCATCCATTTTATTTCCTGCAGGGTGATAGGTGAATCTCTGGACTGAAAGAGGGGCATCCCCGAGATGGATTTGGGTGGGAGTTTGATTTATTGATTCCACAATGAGGTAGAGGTGGCTTTGAAATTTACAGCACACTACAGGTTTTTATTTTTCTTCCACCATTACTATTCAGCGTCAGTGAATGTATTCTTTGCGAAATATAATCCTCTGGCTAGATAAGAAGTGGCTATCGTACAGTAGGGAGTGACTGTAATCTGAGACGAAGATGAATTGCAAATAGGGCTCGTTATTGGAAATATTATCGTTATTTAAAAGTTGATTAAAGTGATTAACTTTCAAATGCATATGCTCCAATAACGAGCCCTATTATTAATTAATCTCATGGGTGAACACAATTTTTAAGTATTTTTATTTTTATCAGTACTATTCAGTGACAGTAAATGTATTCTTTACGAAATTTAATCGTTTAATGATGTGGCTAACATACTGTAGAGAGCGACTATCTTCTGAGATGAAGATGGATTGCAAATAGGTCTTGGAACACATGCATTTGAACATATGCATTTGAAAGTTGATTAAAGTGATTAACTTTCAAATTTATATATTCCAATAACGAGTCATATTATTAATTAATCTCTTGGGTGAACACAATTTTTAAGTATTTTTATTTTCATCATGAATATTCAGTGTCAGTGAATGTGAGCGACTATCTTCTGAGACGAAGAAAATGGATTGCAAATAGGGATCGTTATAGGGTATTTGAAAATGAATCACTTTAAACAAAGAAATTAATATAAATATGTTATGAAATCTCATGGATGAACACAAACTTTAAGTATTTTTTCATCATTACTATTCAGTGTCAGTGAATATATTCTTTACGAAATATAATCCTCTGAAGAAGTGGATATCATGCTATAAGGAGCGACTATCCTCTGAGATGATAATGGACTACAAATAGGACTTGTTATTGGAGCATATGCATTTGAAAATTAATAACTTTTAAAAAAGAAATAATATATATATATACTATAAAATCTCATGGATGAACACAAAAATGAAGTATATTTCTTTCATCCACTATTGTCACCAATTTGTCACAATCAGAACATGACTGTAAAAAAGCCATATTGTGTTGAAGCCTGATTGCAGAAAATGATAGACAACTGACTGAAGACGCTTTATTATAGCTATTATCAGTAACATTGCTTCTTTCTCTGACAGTAACTTTAACAATTAATTTTTTTAGAAATCTATATAATTCAATTATCTACTTTATAAGATTTTACAGTTAAATTCTTTTAAACCAGAAGATGTTCAAAGTGAAACTTTATTATGATCGTTCTGTATAATTTTCTGTAAGTATGCAAGTGAAATGAAATACTAGAACGATGCTTTCGTAAATTAGAGGAATTAAAGAAATTTTTTCCGATATTAACTAATTTCAAGTTTTATGTCATGAAAAATGAAATATATTTCCATCCGATAACTTATAAAATTATTCAGTGAAATATTTTATTTCTGATATCGATGAATTTATTAAATCGAAAATTATAATTGAATATATAAAGTTCATCCATTTTTTTTTCATTTGTATCCATTCACACATTTTAATGAGTTTCTGAATTAAAAGGAGTACGAAAATGATAAAAATTATCAATATATTAAACTTCTTAATTTATACTTTTAATACTAAAAATTTGTATAAAATGTAGATCATAAGATATAAAATTCATTATTCGATCTAGGAGAATGCTTCATAAAAATGCCACTTTTATATAAAGATAAAATATACTTAGTAACTCGTTTTCAATATTTGTAAAATTAATCTGCAAAAATCATAATGCCATTTATTTTTAAACTTTAGTAAAACATTAATTCTATGGTATAAAGTGCATTGAGAATAGCATAAATTAACTTTTGAAATAAATTTTTCCCTATTTTTAATTCAATTCAACTTCTAGGATAAATGTTTATTTATTAATTGATATTTGTAATAGAATAATGAAAATTTTTAACACGTTTCTTATGAAGAATATCTGAAACAATTTGAATTTATTTCCTTTGAACAATAATGCAATACTTATGATAATAAAATGTTTTTACATATCTCGGATAAAATAATTGTTTTTAATCAACATGCAAACTCTGGTACTTGATTTACACAAACTTTTAAAAAGTTTAAAATAAAAATATTGTTGAAAATATTCAAACTTAAAATATAAATACATTTGACAAGAATATTAATGCTGCAATTTTTGCCTAAATTCTGTCCTCTTTTTTTTTCTCCTTTCTTAATTCTTTTCTAAATTTATTTCAAAATGCTCTAAAAGTTATAGAAAGTCTTTTAAACAAGGATTGTTTGGCTCCCAATTAATATGGCATTATGCAATTTAAATAATTTTGCATAATGTTTTGTTTATATATAACAAGAATTTTATTCTCATATTAAATCATTCTAATTTACATAAAAAGCATTTTTAACTTTTCACTAACAATAAACCAATCTAAAAACTCAAAAAGGCAGTATTGCTTTGAAATCTAATTGCAGACAACAGACTGTAACTCTTTTCTTATAATTATTATGTGTAACATTGCTTACTCTTTTAGATTTTATTTCTTTTCGACAGTAATTTTTATAATTAAAATCATAAAAATAGTAATAATAATAATAATAATAAGATAGTAATAATAATATTAATAATAAAATAGTAATAATAATAATAGTAATCAACAAATCATAAAAATAGAAATATTCTGTAAAAATCGAATATGAAAACTATTTTATAGCATTAAATTAATTAAATAGAAATATACCCAAATCAAATTGCAAAATATTAATTAGTTGATTGATTAATCGTTAACTGATAGATAATCAATTAATAGATTTTCGATCAATTATCGATTAGTCAATCTATCAATATATATATTTTCATTAATTTGATTCAAAACTACTTGTGATAATTTTCTTGACACCTATGAACTTTTATAGGAACATTTTATAAATCAAACTCATTTATTCTTTAAAAAAAATTTGTTTTTTTAAACATTTTATAGCATATATGCCTTAATATGATAAGAATTTTTTTTTTTTTTTTTTTTAAATTTTTTCGTTGGTTTTTTTTTCTTTACCTTTCATCAAGTGAACTTTTCAAAGAGGTCAAACTTTAAATTTCAACTCGCCGAACGCAACCTTTAAATCCATACTTTTTGTAACTCAACGTTTTTTTTTATATCATACATAGATCAATGTGCATATAATAATGAAGAGAGTTGGAACTCCGTGGAATTTATTCCCATAAATAAATCCTCGCGGGCAACTTCAAAGAAAAGTTTTGACCACCAAGAGCTAAAACTCCGCAATATATTTATAAATATAAGATAAAAACTGGGTTGAAGAAGAAAACCATGACAAATCGAATCAGGCCGTATTTTCTCAACTTGCAACAGCCTATTCCAGACTGCGAGAGTCTCACAGACCGACTAATGACACACCATACAGTCCCAGCAATGTCACATTAAGACTGATGGATGGTAGGCCATGTTTCAAAACTGTCACACAGTATTTCTTCTGTTTTTTTTTTTATTCCCCACGGGCAACGTTCAGTCCAAGTGTTCTTCAACTAGGCATGAGATGGTAAGCATGCAGCAAGAGTTCTTTTTCTTTGTTTTGTTTTGGTTCTCATTTTTATTTTTATCGACGCTTTACTTTTTACACTTTATCTTTTATATATGGTTCTCTGTCGCAAGTTTCCTTAAGCCAAAATGAGCAAGCGCATACTGTAAGGTGTTATTTTGAAACAACGTCGAATCATGCTTCATTCATGGGCACATGAGCATCTTGAAAGATCAATAGGGTGAATCAAATATGGACCAAAAGAAAGAAAAAAAAAAGAAGTTGATGCCTGTTATATTGACTTTCATTCTGTGAAAGCGAATAATTTTTCCACCAAGTTCTTTTTTTTTTTTTTTCTTTCTAGGACAAGGATTCTGGGGTAACTTTTTTTATTGATCCCTCAGAAATTCTTTTCACCTCTTTCTTTGTGTAGGCATTAGGGATAGAAAAAATATGCCCCAAATAAAAAAACACAAGACGGCCCTCCAAGCCTTCGACGAATTAATTATCGGATTATTAAGTTGTTTAGCAATCGCTGGAGCGGTTTATTGGAAGTCAGGAAATTAAAATGATTGGGGAGGCGAAATAAAAAAAAAAAAGACTCCAGTCTAATTAAAAGTGCGTCAGGTGGAGCTTTTTCCCTTTTTTTTATCCCTAAACCTTAGAAACAACATTTATTTTTGCTATCGATAAGAAATAGAATTCAATTGGAAAGGAAAGGAAATAGAGTATCGGTAAGGATGATTGAACAATTTGTATTTATTTCCAAACATAGGCCATTTAATTACAAAAACTTACTGAGTTTTATTTTAGGTAATGAAAATGCTTAAATCAGAGGAATTTATGCATGGAAATTTATCAAATAATATACTAGTTCGGTAAAACCTGAAGAGGTTGGGATAATTAGTTTTGCGTATTTGCGCTTGGTATCCGAACTAAGGATTCAGACCCAGCAAGCGTTCCCATACGAATGTTTCTCTATGAAAGATTTGGAGCATCATAAATCCGTAAGTCTTTAAGTCCTTCCACTTTGACCTGAAATAAATGGAAGAAAGGTTCTAAATTCCCACATATCTCAGGATGTTATTACTCTAAATTTTAGGACACCCAGAAATTCAATCTCGGTTAAGTGTAATAATTAGTCTTTTTTCCATGTCTAATTGTGATTAAGTCATAGATGCAGTTTTTAAGAAATAAATAAAAATTGAAGAAAATTATTTAATTTTTATATAATTAAAATTGTTTTTATTTTTAATATATACTGTCTTCTTTATCGATGCGTCCACTTATATTTTTATAACGTTTCCTCGCATAATTTAATGTGTCGACCGACCGCTGTTGAACATTAGGGTAGATCTTAAAAGAGCTCTATCCGCTGGATGATTTGTTGCAGAAACTGCTTCAAAAACAAGGAGATTCGATGGCGTTTGTGATGTTCAGCATCTTTCCTCGTGATAAAATATTTTTGCCAATTTTTTTTTTTCCATTGTTTTTTTAGATAAGGACGATGTGAAAATGTTCTTACAAAAGTCTTTGCCTTTGTGATGAAAAAAAAATCCCCAAATAAAAACACAAGATGCTCTCACCAAACTTCAACAAATTAATTATCGAATTATTAAGTTGTTTAGTGATCTCTGGAGCGGTTTATTGAATTTAGGAAATTAAAATGATCGAAGAGGGAGTCCTCAAAAAGAAGACTTCCGTCTAATTAAAAGTATGTCAGGTGGAATTTTCCCTCTTTTAAAATATTTTTCTGTGAATTTTATAAGTAATTATTGAATATTTTTAACATTATTGATTGATTGATAAAGTTTAAGCAATTGCTAATTATTTTCAAAATTTTCAAATGCAATTTAACAAGTTATGAATAGTTACAACTTATAATACAATAGTTATATCTTTCCTTTTATGAAGTTTTTAAAAAGCTGTATGTTAAAATGCGTTTAGAAATTTAACGAAATTAATAAACGAAAATTGAAGAAAATTGTTTTAATTTTTATTTAATCAAAAATTGTTTTGTTATTAATATATAACGTTTTTATATCGATGCATTCATTTAATATTTATAAACGTTTCTCGCATAATTTATTGAATATATAGGTATATTCAAAACTATATATAAGGACAGTATAGGATTAGCATAGATTATATTGACCCGACTCATGGATCAGTGACAACGTTGCTGGTGAGCATTAGGATTGAGGTTCAATCCTCTGGCGGCTTTGTTGTAGCACTGTTTGAAAACATGAGGAGACTCGATGCTGTTCGTGATATTCAGCATCTTGCCATGTTAGCCTGATTACTTGGTGGGAGTTTCCGGGTTTTCTCCCAAACGATGCGCAATTGCAGGGTAGTTCCGCCTCCTTCTCCAGTTACACGGAATCAAGTCAGACTTCTATGTCTCCCTCACAACAGAAACCGCCCCCTTTTTTCCTTCCATGAGAACACACAGGTTCATGGACTTGGTCTAGATGTTGCTGTCGACCAACATCTAGTGGGATAAGAAACCACAAAAAGGATAAGAAACAACAACAACAACATTTGTTATGTCAAAATGTGTGAAAGAGTAAATGTTCATTTTGAAGTAACGACGGCCTATGTTTCCTTTTTGGTTACGTAAACATCAATAAGATAAATAAAATAACACGCAAAAATGGAAAATTGATGCTTGCTATATTGACTCTCAATCTGCTAGAGAGATTCTTATTTTTGCTGGGTTTTTTTTCCATTGTTTTTTTAAGAATAAGGAAAACATTTTTATTGTTCTTACAAAAAGTCTTTGCCTTTGTGATGAAAAAAAAATCCCCAAATAAAAACACAAGATGCTCTCACCAAAACTTCGAACAAATTAATTATCGAATTATTAAGTTGTTTAGTGATCTCTGGAGCGGTTTATTGGAAGTTAGGAAATTAAAATGATCGAAGAGGGAGAAAAGAAGACTTCCGTCTAATTAAAAGTACGTCAGGTGGAATTTTCCCTCTTTATTTATCCCTAACCCTTAGAAATAACACTGTTTTCTGTTATCGATAAGCAAAAGAAAGGAATTGGATTGGAAGTAATGAGTTCGAAAGGATATCTGATTCAGTTCGTTATTTGTCCTCAAACATATGTAATTGTCTTTTATTACTTGTATTCAAGCTAAAGAACATACTTAGTTGAATGAGTCTTTTAAGTATCAAAATTACAGAATTGAAATTACGGATAGGAAAAATTTCATTGGGGGAAATTTAAATTTGAAATATAAATGAAAATCAAATACATTTTTCGGTGAATGATATTAGTAATTATTGAATGTTTTTAACATTATTGATTGATTGATAAATTTTAATCAATTTTTAATTGCTTTCAAAATTTTCAAATGCAATTTAAAAAGTTATACATAGTTACAACTTAAAATATATCTTTCCTTTTACGAAGTTTTTTTTTTTTTTTTAAAAATGCTTTCAGAAATTTTGTCTTAAAATTAATTAAAAATATACTGATTAATACAGGTCTTTCCAAATCTAAAAAAATTGTTATTACTAATTATATAATATTATAAAACAAAATGTAAAATAAAAATATTAATTTTTTATACTGAATTAAATGTTTTAGCATACATTATAAGTTTCATATTTGAATTTCAAGGATTTTCTTCGATGACTTTAATTTAAAGGAATTTGGCATGGTGCTGATTGGCCGCGTGTCCAGCGCTCTGGTGTTGGGTGCCACACTTTTCGGGTTCGAGTCCCAACCGTGCCATGGAAGTTTGTAGCGGTTCAGAATCCACTTTAAGCCGTAGATCCCGGTCTCTCATATGACTGTAGAGTGTATCACGGAGAAAAAGTCAGACTTTTAACTGCGGGTGCTTCGTCGCAACAGAAGATGCCCTCTCTCTTTTCAGATATGAGATCATACGGGTTCGTGGGCTTGATCTAGATGTCTACCAAGGGGGATAAGAAACAACAACAATAGAATTTAATATTAAAAAAAAATTTGTTATATACCAATTTTTAAAAAATAAACGATATCAACATGTATATTTTGTTAAAAGAGGGCTTGAACATTAAAAAAGCATACATTTTTGTTTGTCTTTCTGTACTGAATTATCCATGGTAAAATCGATCTTTGTCCAGTGTAAAACCTTTCTGTATAATTGGTTTTAAATGAGAATGGTCCAATGATCGTCAACAAATCTAACATTATACAGCTAAAATCAGCTATCATCAATCACTTGAAAAGTTTTACACCACAAAAAATCAATTTTATCATTACAATGAAATTAATTACAAAAAATCTATCCATTTTTTTTTATGTATATGTTCGTTTAAATAAAATTGTATTTTTAAACTGTTTAGAAAACAGAAGGCGGACAAAATGAAGTCGTTTTTCTTTTTTAACATAAATAATGTGTATCGCAGAAAAAAATGACTATTCAATTCTAAGTATTATAAATGGTTATTTTTTTATTCTTGCATCAATCAGAAATATGTTAATAAAACTTTAAGTTTTTATTTAACAACTTCAAACTCAAATTCAGATAAAAATGTCTGTAAGATTCAAACATTCTCTTAACGTCACATATAATTTTATATTGAGCAGAACCCAATTTACATAAGAACTCGTAAGCTACTACTGAAAAGGAAATTACATGTTATTTTTGAGTAATGTATCTTAGTCAAAAAGAATTTAAAATTGAGCAGAAAATTGTGTTCCATATGTATTACCCTGCTCAACTTGATTAAATTGAAATGTCGTGATTTAAAAGGTTTTTAGAATGACCTAGTTTTCAAAATTAAATAAAAAGTACCGAAAAAAGGTTCTTTTTATCGAGGTGTATTTTCATCAAGAATATATATATTACAATAAATTGTCTATAAATTACAATGAATTTTTAAAAAATAGGAGAACAAAATTAATATTGTCATATAATATTTACACATATAATGGAATGTGTAATTTTCTTTTTTTCTTTTTGTACCTGTACTATTTTTGGATTTAAAAGAGTTAATAAATAATAAAAATATTTTACTTTATTTGAAATTTATAACAAGTTCTTAAAGAAATTTTTAATTTATTTTGTAATTTGGGGAAAAAAAAATTCAAATTACACGCATAAAAGGATTTCCTCTAAAATAGAATTTTATTAAAAAATAAGAAATATTTATAATTTTAGTAGTTATATAAAAATCTATTTTTACTATTTAGACGAATTTAGTAATAATTTAAATAGAATAAATAAACTCGCCAGTAAACATATTTCTGTGAAATTACATTGCTGTATTCTATAAACAGAAAGACACCTAAATGTCCTGGTCTTAGTATTATGTTTTATTTTCCTACAATATTTTTCACTGTTCTAAAGCCTTATTTTCAATCGTGATGTACTTCAATATTTTAAATGAATTACAGTTAAGCGCGTATCACATGGGCTTATTTCATTACGTTCAACGAGTAGCAAGTAGGCCTTGCTTCTCAGATAAACTTTATGATTTATATGACCTTCAGCGAACTTATCTGCGCAGATGAAAAATCATGTAACCATAAACTACACTTCCCACATTTGTTCCCGAGAAATGGCGATTGAATACTTTATGCAATTGGAGCTACGGAGTAAAATGTTGGATGAACGCACTGCAATGCATTCGTTATTTGAAGAGCAACAGCAGTTTTATCATGCTGAAGATAGCAAAAAACGCTCGTCTGATGGGATAATACGCTCAATGTTAATTTTTTGTTTATTACTTTACTTTCGATAAAAATAATAACATGATTAGCTCACAAAGCGGGTATAGTAGCTATTTCCAAATGGAAGTACTACAACAGGGCATTGTATTGATTTTTTTTTTGTTGTTGTTGTTAAAAGACTTAAAATTATGAGTTAGATCTTTATTTTCAAAATAAATTTCCTTGATATTATTTAACTTAATTATAATTAATTATTTTTCTGTTAACAAATAATAATAGTTATTATTATTATTATAACTAAATAAAATGAAAAACTCCTTTTTCTTGCTTCTTTTTCTTTTAATTAATATTAAGTCTCATTCATTGAAAAACACTAAAGAATAATTTCGACATTCACTATAGATATTTTTTAAAGCAATAGTTTCTTTGATATTGTTGTAATTAAATAAAAATGACAAGTGCTCTTATCTACACATTATGAATATTCAGATATGGTTTATGAAATAAAAAAAATATTCATTTTATTGAATAAATATTTCTTTTATACAGAAAGCACGTTAAAATAATTAGTTTATTTAAAAAATTAAGATCCAAACAAAATAAAATACTCAAGTGTAGCACAAACGGTCAACAAAAAGATTTATTACTTATTTCAACTAAAAGAACCCATTAACTATTTCTCTAGTACAGATAAAACACTTGTTTAGAGATAAAAATATGTACATGTGCAATTGCCGATGGATATAGCATGTTACGGAAAGCATAAAAATTCAAGTAATAATGATGCAGATGAAATTTAATTTTTTTTAAGAATCAAAAGTACTTACAAAAACATTTAATTAATTCTTTTGTTTGAGCCCTTGAATTTTCTTTTTTTTCAAATTGAATCTCTAATCAGTAAAGCACCTTGCGCATAAAAAAGTTAATTTTATTTTTAGGAGGAATAAAAGAAATTATAATTAGCAATAAATGTCAATTTTGTTAAACAAAAGAACAGTTTATCGCATAATGCACCTCCTAATGACCCATCTAAAGCTTCATGTTGTCTGAAGCGTTAGATTAGATTAGCCTGTTTTTCCTATTAGTGTGAGGCTGCTGATGAAGGATAATCATCTCATTAAAAAAAAAAAAAAAAAAGAAAAGAAAATTAGTATTTCAGTGCTTCCATAAAACATACTCGCGTAAGTATTGAAGAAAAAAGTATTAAATTTTGAATTTTTCAATTAATATGCAGAGAATGGATAATTGGAAATATATATATGTATATATACTTCTGGCCATTAAAATTGCTACACCAGGAAGAAATGCAGATAACAAAATGATATTTAATGGACAAATATAGTGTAATGGAAATAACAAGTGATTAAATTTTCAAGAAAATGGGTGTATAGATCCTGAGAAATCAGTACCCAAAGCAACCATCTCTGGCAGTAATAGCAACACTTATGCGCCTGAGTATTGAAACAGAGATTGGATGACATGTGCAGGTACAGATACCCATGCGGCTTCAACACGATGCCACAGCTCATCAACCGTAGTAACTGGCGTATGGTGCAGAGCAGTCACTCGGCAGCCATGAACAGATGTTTTCTATTGGCGAGAAATCTGGTGAACGTGCAGGCCAGAGCAGCAGCCGAACATTTTCTGTATCAAGTAAGGTCCGTACAATACCGGCAACATGCGGTCGTGCATTTTCCTGCTGAAACGTAAGGTTTCGCATGGCTCGAATAAAGGTTAGAGCCACGGGTGGTAACACACCAGAAATGTAACGTGCACTGTTCAAAGTGCCGTCAATGCGAACAAAGGTAACCGAGACGTGTATTCAATAGCACCCCATATCATCACGCCAGGTGATGATGGGCCAGTATGACGATGACGAATGCATACTGCCAATCTGCGTTCACCTCCGATGCCTCCAAGAACCGTGCTGGTACGCATTTCTTCTTCTTACACAAGGCATCACAACAGCTTTTCACCTAACAACGTTCAATTGCAATTTGTGTATTAGAAACAGGCTGAACAATTTCCTCATTTAAACACATTGTAGTTATCGCTACCGGCGCGTGCACTGTCTGAATGCGCTGAAAAAGCTAATCATTTGCATATCATTGCACCTTCTTCCTGTTGTTTAAATTTCACATCTGTAGCCGTCACGTTAATGGCCAGTAGTGTATATATAAAAGGTAATTATAGAAACACTCTGTCGATATGTGTTCTGTTAGCTATCATACCGTTTACACAAACTGAATAGAATTTTGGCTTAAGGGATTTTTGAGGTATGTGATCAAGAATCACATGTAAAGCAACAGTTGAATTCTAACAGTTACGGTGGTAGTGACAAAATTTCGAAATACCCACTTTTTTATTATTGGAATGAAATGTCTGTTGCGAAAAACCATAAATATCGTTAGAACCGTACCTGTAGCACAAAAAGTCGCTGGTGCTAGAAAAAACTAAGTAGAAAACATAAAACTAGACAATTACAACGAAGCAATAGAAAGCAAAATATTTTAATGTGTTTCACAAATTTTCCATGTAACCTCCATCACACACGATGGCACTTTTCTGGCAGCAGATGGTGGATAGCACTGAAGCATGTATCATCGGAAAAGTAATCTGTTGAACCTGACGTCGGATGACATCTTTCAAATTGGATGCAGTTTGCTGATTGAATGCATACAGTTTCGATTTCGGGTATCCCTAGCGAAATGTTCTAGGTGACGTCGTGTGGATGCAAGATGGAGTTCCCTCATATGTGGGGTTTTACATAAGCGTTACTTAACACAACAGTTTGACGACAGAGTTATCTCCTACAATTACACATTTCCGTGGCCTTCAAAGGTTTTCCGATCTCACTCCCTTGGAATTTTGACTGTGGGAATACCGAACATTCAAAATATATATTATACATCGACTCCGCAAACTGCATGTGATATAAAATATGTTATTAAACATCAAATTCAAATTGCTCTTGCTATGGCATATTCTTCAGGGCTATTCACAATCTGCCGCATGCAAATTGTCATCATGTGTGAAGGAGGTTATGTGGAAAATTTGTGAAACACAATAAGATGTTTTGCTTGCTGTTGCTTCTCTATCCTGATTTGTTACAGCTTGATGTAACATTATCAAACGGTATTTTCAAAAATATATAACGACATAAAAGATACTTATAAAAAATATGATCAATATTTTTTTGGTTTTTTACTTCTTTAATTAGTACCTTAGATTTTGGTGATTTGATTTTGAATTTATTTGCTTTTGTAATTTCAACGTTCAACGTTCAGAAAGTGTGATAAATCCATTTCTCCTATACAGATTTCATAAGATATAGAAGATTGAAAGTGAATTTCTTTTACATCATTTTTTTATTTTCTTAACAGTTTTGATGTAATTCCGAGTATTCGCTATGTTCACTTAGTTATTTGGCATTGAGGATGAAGTTTATTAATTTGACTGATTTAGTTTGATGTTAGTTAAGTTGAGATATCAGTTCACTGCTGTTTATATTAAACTCGCTTTCTTCGTATAAACTGAAATGCTAATATTAAGAAAAATTAAATTGGGTCAAATCCTTCATGCAAACAACATGATTATTTGAAATAGCTTCAAAAACATGAATTTTTGCTTTCATTTTAACATCGTCGAATAAATTTCAGTATTAGAATAATATACTTAATGCACAATATAGACATCTCTTGAATTGGCATCTGTGCACTTTTTTGTTTTCAAATTTGTCGTCATTGTCGATGTCTTCATCAAACAACTTAACTTTCATTTGTCTCAGCTTTATGTTTACTACGATCTCATAGCAATCTTACAATATGATTAATAACTTCTTCATTTACCTCATTTCTTCTGTTTAGTACATAAATGTAATAATACAAAAACTGTAATAATTTCGTTACAACTTAATGTTTTTAATGTGCTCTATTTATTTATGCCTGGCTCGTGGCTCAGTGGCAATGTTGCCGCTGGAAAGCATTACGGACAGTTGTGCTGGATGTTTAGTCTACTGGTGGCATTATTGCAGACACTATTTTATAAAACGAGGCGACTCGAGGGCATTTGTGATGTTCAGAATTTTTATCTCATTAATTTCACCACTTGGTGGAAGTTTTCGGGTTTTCTCAGATATTCAGTTACGTGGGGTAGTTCCACGTAAAAGTCCTTCCGGACGGCACATTCCTCCTTATTCAGCGAAAACTGAGCCAAGTCAGACTCCTACCTACGGTTGCTCGATCACAACAGAAGCTGACCCTTTCCTTCCATTACCAGTAGATTATTCATGGGATGTCAGTACCGGACTGCAGGACATTGAGGATTAGACACAACACACACAATGATTTATTATTTTAACATCATCTGTATCAAAAATCAACTTATGCAGCATTAATATATTAAATATAGTAGCAGTCTATTAAAAGTAGCATTTCAGAAATTTTTATTAACTTTATTTTAAATGTTGGCAAATTAAACAAACTCACCCCTTTGATATGTTCGGGCTTTATAGTCATTAACAGTAATTTCAATTTGACGGTAAATCATCGCAAATTTTTAAACGTTACAGATAATTTTTAACATCTTGGCGAAACCCCGTATGAAGCCCATTTTTAAATTAATGTCTAGGTTTCTATCTATATATATATAAATCGATAATATATATACATATATAGATGTGCTCTTGCCAGCTGCATTAAAAAAAATACATATAGACGTGCTTAACATGAAGAGGCACTGAAGAACATATGAAGAAGTCATTTTATGATGATATTATCTTTAATTCTAGGTAAATAATAAATAAATTATTTATCAGGATAACTCATCCCCACTCTTGTGCAAAATTAAGTGTTTATCCCAGAATATTTAGGAGTCATCGGACTTGCGCATGATCAAATTGCTATCCCGGACTATCTGCCCATCTATCTATCTATGTATATATACATATGCATAAATATATATATTGTGTATATGAAATTATGAAAAAAAAAAAAAGTTCAATTCTTAAATTATAAGCAATTCAGATTATTTAACTGAATTCTCTAATGTATTTTAATAACTTACTTGCATTTAAGAACCACTTTTCATTGAGTCTCATATATGTATTTATATTTTGTTAAACCAATTAAGTGAAAATATGTATTTATATAAAAAAAATTATGTATAATATAAAGTAAACGATACATAAAGAGCAATTTCAACAAAATATGGTCACGTAATAAAATCTAATATAATCCTTTAAAACAAAATCTAATATAACCCTTTAAAAATTTGAAGATGTGCTTAATGACATTTTAATATCACCCCGTGCAGGACTAGCCATCATCAGTTCACTAGAGTGAGTCAGCCACAGTAATTAACTCTTAAAAGGTTAAAATTAAAAATTTAAAAGAATTTTTTTCACGCCGAGCTATTTTTCACGACGCGCACTTTTTTTTTTTTTTTTTTGTGCGTCTGAAATAAAATAATAAAAATGTAGGTAAAAAATGGAATTATAAATAAGTTATGATGTGAGAGTACCTTACGTTATAACTTTATTATGTATGAACGTAGTTATGCGTGAATGTAGCTGAATATTATATCTCTTAAATATATATATATATATATATATATCAATTTTCTAATGAAGATAGAGAGTATAACTGCTAAGCTTTTTTTCGACGTTAAAATATAATGATTTTAAATACATGTGTATGTATTAGTGCCGTATTGCAAAGTTTAAAAAAAAAAAAAAATCCAAAAGGAATTAATAAACACCTGGATTTAATTAGTTATCATTTGATAAATATTTTCAAATTCTTTTGCCTATTGTAGACTTTGTATCACGATATAGTCTATATGTCAGTCTACTACATAAAATTTGAGACTGTTCAAAATTCTACTTACTTAAAATTCGGAAATGTGAGGCAGCAGCTATTTAGTGAGTTAAGCTTCATAACTAAAGGGTCTGCTGAAATTTCAAACAACGAAGCTGAAGATTTTTGTGTCCATGCCGAAGTTAAGTCATTTAAATCAGTAGGCAGAAAAAGATATTCTGTGGGATATATGAAGATGAGATGCCTCTTTAAGGTTTTTGTTTCAAATTGGAGAGTTAAAATTAGCCTAAGTTGTTTTTAAAAATACCTTATCTAATTTATACGAATTAGAAATATTTATTAAAAATTTTTTTATTAAAAATCTTTTAATTTTAAAATAGTTATTTCCGATAATAATAGAATATTTGTAAATTTAAATTCTTGTCATTTAAAAAAATAATAAAAATCCATTAGATTTTTATTATTTTTTAAAGTGCAAATAAAAGTAATTTATAAATTTCAGAAGTTTAATATTATATATTATGAACTTATTATAACAAAATTTCTATTTTTATGTATTCAATTTTTTTATTATTTCTATTTCTTTTATTACTCAATTTATTATTTCAATTTTTTTTTTGTTCTCATTAGAAATTTAAGTGTTACAAAAATTATAGCATTACCTTAAAATTTTATATAGAATTTAATTTATTCATTTTTTAAATAAAAAAATGGTATTTAATTTGTGGTAGATTTCTGGGGATGTATAATTTAAAATATTTCAAGTAATGAAAGAGCATTTAATTTTTCTATTACATGCCATAAGCAAAAATGTTAAATAGTATTTTACTTTTAATAAATTACAGCAGATGGCAGCACTTACCTTAAATTTTGCTAAAGAATAAATTCATCATCTTGATTTTAAACTTGCATTATAGAACGGGTGATTTTTAGGTATTTATTGTTAAACACTTTTTTTTAATTCAAATTGATCACAAAATTTTAAAATTATATTAATATAAAAATTTAGTTTGGAATCAGTTTTACGATTTTTAAGTGTGCTTCTTCATTCTTTATTAGCAGCAGATATTACTACTGGTACAACAAAAGCACCAAAATAAAAATTAATAATAAATAAATAAAAATATAAATAGTAGTATCAGCATCCAAACACTTAATTTACTTATGAAAAAGAAGAGGATAATTTTTTCCCTAGTAGAATATTTGTAACTAATTACTTGTAGCATTTTTTAATGTTACAATATTTCTATGTTCATTTGACAAGATTTACTAGAAACCATAGAAAACTTTGAGTAGAAATTCTGAAACTTTTATTATGCAAGTTAGAGCTGTTATACAGACTAAATTGCAGCTAAATTTGTCCAATTATAGGTATATATTGTCACAATATTTTAATATAATATTATATATAATTTTATAACTCATATTTATAATTATTTTTAAAGAGAGACAAATTGTAAACGATAACTCGAATACAGTTAATTTGCATTAATAGAATTAGAAAATTTATACAAAAACATTAAACCCTTCTCTTTTTTTAATCTAAAAATAAAATCGATAAAATAAGGATTAAAGAGAAAATAAAATTTAATAATTAGGAATTACAAAAGAAGTGAATTCTCCAAAAGCAGCCCTTGAAATGTCGAGATTTAAAAGTTGCTTATCATTTCGACTAGCTCCTAATCTATTCATATTAAAGTTTGTCTGATATCTCTGGAAATAAAATTTTGCATAAATTTGTATTATTTGGACATAAAGGACTGCCAATCGAACTCACAACATTCTTAGCTGTGCATATCCAATACCTCGGATTCAACAATTATGACTCGGCGTTGCCCATTTATAAAAGAAAAAGATTTCAATTTTGGCATAAATTTAATTAAGAAAAAATTTATGTGTAAAATTAAAGGTTTGATGTTTTAAGTTACTGGCTTTAATAAAATAATTATTCCAATGTATATTTTTTTTTGCCATATCATTAGTTGGCAGATATTTGTAAAAGTTTGAAAAATAAATTAAAAATGAATGCTGTAAATATCTTTCTTATTTTGTATAGTAATTTAATTGGTGTTATCTAGCGGCAGTAGAAATAAAGTATTTTAATTAATAAGGAAGGAACAATTATGTGGAAAGGAGAATCTCCGGACGTTCATCAGCCTTATCCTATATACGTTTCCAAATTTGAAACGTCCTTGCTGAAAAACAGTAAATTTGTATAGAAAAACAATCAATTTATTTTTAATATTTAAATATAAATAGTATTTTTATAATCTACATTAATTTAGCATTAACAAATTAAATGATAGTTTCAGATATTTTGTGTGGTGGTGACATCTAGTGGCAAATGGGAAAATTCTTTGTGTGTATATTTTCATGATTTTTCAATTAAGTTCTTTATATTTTATTTTATTATAAATAAATTTATTTAACATAATTTTAAACTTTTTAATAGCGTTTTATTTTTTTAATTGAAATAAGTTTTAATTTTGAATTATTATTTATATTAATTGTTTAAAAACGTTTTCTTTACGATATTTCCTTAATTTTTAAAAATATTTTTTTCAGTAATGAAATTAAAAGTTCAATGATAGAAATAAATAAACGTTTCATTTCAATAAAGGTACTTTTGGATCTAAGGAAGAAGAAAATCTTCATTATTTACATTTTATAAGAAAAGCATCTTGTCACATAAAATAAATAATTAGGCATCTGTAATTAACTGATGTATATATTAAGAATTTTAAACAATTTAAATAATTATTTAAAAATGAAACAATGTAATGTTAGATGAAAAAAATGTAAATATTCCTTTTATATTTTACTAGAATTAATATAAAAATAGGTGCACTCAAATTTATTAAAACTAACAGGCTTAATTTTTAATTTTATTTTTGAATATAGCCTTTGAAAATACTTTGTTTTCAATATATCAAAAGATTGAAGAGTTCAGCATTTATAATGCTTTACTTTTAGAAAATAAATGATTTAAAAAAATTAAAAACAGCTGTATTAAGAATTTTATAATTTATCTATAATAAAAATTTATAACTTTAAAAACAATTTCATAATAATAAGATGTTTACGATTCATTGAAATAAATTTTAACTATTGTCAAATTTTTTATAATTAATATTTTGTAAAATAAAATATACTTTTGCTTTATTCTTGCTTACCTCTCAAAAAGAAATTAAAAAAAAAAAAAAAAAAAATTCAAAGTGCATTTTTTTTTTTTATTTTTGACACAAAATATCATCTTTTATCTCCAATATGTTAGAAAATAAAATTTAAGAAACAATTCTTTACGTCTTTTCTTGATAGATGGCAGCACAAAAATGCAATTTATTTTTATGAAATTTTAATTACTGATTTGGAATTTGACACTTTTCTCCTTCTTTATTAAAAAGGTTTTGCTAGGCGCATCATTTGTAAGGGTATTAAATAAATATTCAAGATCACACATATTTAAAAATAATTGTTCTTTTGAATAAAATTTTAGATATATAAGGGAATGTTTTTTTTTTATTTTCTTTTACATTCGTATAATTTGATCTTTAATATATTTTTAAAATATATTTGTAATTTAATTAAAAATATTTCGTTAATTTTATTATTTTTTTTATTTTTATGTTTCACCCATAAGTAAGCTTTTTTTTTTGATATTTGAACGAGTTCGGTGTTTAAAAATGCTTCCATCAGATGTCGCTACTATTACTAGCATTTGATGTAATATGTATTCAATGCAAATTAGCTTTTTAAATCAAGTAGTCTATGTAATATTTTATAACAGTACTCTAATAAAGTTGAAAATATTTTAAATTTTTTAATTATATTCTTTTGTTGAAATTTATAATCTATTAAAAAAAATATATATATATTTGTTAAGATCATGAGTATTATTATTATTATTATTATTATTTCTCTGAAATTTAATATAATTCAAAGAATAAAAAATTAATTTAAATAAAATTTAACTAAATAAAGGCGATTATATGACTATTTTTTCAGAATGTTTTCATCATAGAAATGATAAAAGTCAATGTGCTTTTTACTATTTGTATTCAAATAAATTAAAGTTTGAAAATCAAAAATATTTGGTCGGTATGACATGGAAATATTTAATAAATTCTTTTTTTTTTTTATCTTAACATGAATTTAAAAAAAGAAAATATAGGTGTGGGTTAAAAAATGCATTTTTTTTTTTTTTTTGTTGCTATAATATATTTTGCATTACTATTCTGAATTTTAATAAAAGAGGAATAAAAGAAAATTTTAAAAATGATGATAATGATTGAATGATGTTAAACTATTTTTAAATATGATATTATTCAATATGATATTATTCAATATGATATGAGCATGTTATTTACATAGGTAAATAACTTATAAAATTAAGTTACTTTTAACAATTTAACTTTATTAAATTAAACATTTTACTTATTTGTTATATGTAAAATATTTTTAAATAAATAATTCATTAAAAGTGGTAATACAAATTTATTTGTTAAGGTTAATTAATACTTAGTTAAGGTTTTGAACACAAATTTTTCAACTTTTGTTTTTAAATATGTGTTGCATCATGGATAAATAGTTCCGTGCATAGTGCATAGTGGAAGTCAGCGCCTAATAATGTAAACATCCTGTCTGCGTGGGCATGAGCTGACTGGAGGGAGAAAGAAATGTAACCATAGCAGCGTGCGTTTGGTTTTGGAATAAAAGTGTTGTTTTTTTAGAGTCGACTACTGCTATGTGTTTTATTCTTAGAGACCATACAATATCTTTAGTTCCAAAATTACTAATATTTGCTTTCTTCTTAAAAGAAAATTCTCGATTTTTTTTTTTTTTTTTTTTTTTTTTTGCATTAACTGTAATTAAGTCATAGTTTAATGTCAAACTTTTTAAAAGTATTTTAAAACAAATGTAGGATAATTAGGAAAACAATTTTTTTTAAAAACCGGAGGCATCCATTAAACTGACAACTGCCTGTCGATAATTATTTTTGCAGGAAGAATTTAAATTTTATTAATTATTTAACAATGATTTTAATAAATCAGTTGGTTGATTAAAAATAATAAAACTGCTCTTTATGAGCTACATATTTCTAGTTGAGTATTACAAGTTTGTTTTTACATCAAATAGGAAAAAGAATGAAAAAGGTAATGTTACGTCTCGGCTTACCAGGACCTATAACCTCTTCAAGGACACGGCATTTTTCAGGATCAAGGGTACACTTTAATTTTTATTTACATTTAATTTTAATTTTAATTTTTAATTTTTATCATACGAATACAGATCTCTGGGTTATTATAGTTTATTATTTACGAAAAATGAAAGATAAAGATTTAAATTTGACTCACAAATGCAGTTCCCTCCAAGGGCGGATATTGTCACAGTTCTTGAATCTAAGACGGATTTTAAACACCTGGTCTGCGGCAGACTTTATTTTTCACACGGCGTACTACACGAAACCACAAAGGGCTCACATAGAAAACGGGCGGAAACTCCAGTTTATTAATTTATTCCAGAAAAAACAAATAAAAACAATTCTTCTGGTCGAATCGTCGCAGAAATCTCTACTTTCTTCTCCAAAAACCTCATTTTAAGACAATCCGTCAAAAGGGTAGGGGGTCAACTTCCTCACTTCTCATTAGAGTAGACAGTTCTCAGCTCATAGTCTATCACCAATCACGATGGAACAATTCATGGTGTACTCCATATTCTATCTGTAATTGTTTCGGCCTGTGAAGGTCGCATAGACATTAACAAATTTCGCGAGTCTCATTATGCATTACACTGAATATATGCTATAAAATTTGAGTGACAGGCTGTTCACATTGGTACAAAACACTAATGGCATGTAATATAACTACCCACAGCACTGTTTGTCTGCTGTCAAATTTGAATGATTGGTTGTTATTATGTTCTTGTCAAAGAATATAGATCTCTCTCTCCTGGGAATGAATGCCAAAACCCTTCCCGTGGGAAAATTGTTACAGTAGATATCAAGACTGTAGCAATATTTAATTCAAAAATGAGAAGGGACTAATGAAATATCGTAAAGTTTTTCTTGCTAAAAATCACATAGATAAAATGTTTGAGAATCACTGTTCAAGAGGGAAAGCTGACTCAGGTTGTAATTCTGTTGTAAAATTTCCAGAGAAAATGTGATCATTATCAGAAAAGATTAAATTTAATATATTTACTCGACATGTAGAGGGAAGAAAATTTAACGAATATCTTTGCATATTAAGATGTAAATTTTTTTTTTATTTGTCGATTATTAATTGTTTGAACGTTATATTATTGCTAATTATTAATTATTATTATACATTATTTATTTGAATGATACATATAATTTATAACGTTTCATTTTTTTTTCCCTTTCTGCCATGTAAAAAATGAATTTATCTTTACATAATAAGATGCTTTTACATAATAACATGCTTTACATAATAAGATGCTTTTATCTTTACATATAATGCTTGTTATTATGCAAAGATTGCAAATGCTTGTTATTATATTTTATCTTAGCATAATGAGATTTAAAATTAATCATTTTTATTTCCTGATTATTAATTGTTTGTATGGTACATTGTTGTTAATCATTAATTATTATTATACAGTAATTGTTTGGATGATACATTATTATTCATTAATTATTATTATACATTTTTTGTTTGAAAGATAGATATAGTATAATTTATAACGATTACTTTTTCTCTTACCTTTTGCCTTGTGAAAAAAATAATGAATATCTTTTGCGTAATAAGATGTAAAATTAATATTTTCAATTCCTGATTATTTACTGTTTGAATGATACATTATTGTTAATCATTAATTATTATTGTGCATTAATTTATTTGAATGATACATATATTTTATAACTTTTCATTTTTTTTCTTACCCTTTGCCTTGTTTTTCAATACGACTAGTTTAGATAATAAACTAGACTACTTATTACTAGTGGAGGGCCAGTCTGAAGAAGGCCATAAAGCTTAGATAAAATCAATATCTACATTTAAGATTCACGAATCCAAAGGAAACTCCCTTCTCAATTTTTACCCGCCCCCTTTTTCTCCTGCAAAACATTTAACGCTACAGTACTTAATGAAAGATCCACACATATCTGCCTCTCCACCACCACCACCTTCTCCAACCGCACCTCCCCATCTATCTGCAGCCTCCCATCTGCTCTCTGATACCCATCTTAACAGCCCCACGCAAGTTGTGGACCTTGACGGAGACCAGAACCTGCCATCAAACGGCCCTAACTCAGCCATCCGATGGGTGCCATCTCAATAAAATGTGTTGGTTGAACCTCAAGTTAGGTTTTATGAGAAAAAGATAATCTATGGCCCCGGCTCCATGTCAGTTGTTTGTTTTTAATGACCATGCTCCCAGGAGGGGGGGAAAAAGTTTTGTTTGGATGGCATTCTGTCTTGACCAATTGGAGATCTTCACCACCAGGTTCTAAATAACGTTGAGGACGTCTGTTATTGCCAAGTGCACTCATCGTGGTAACTTTTCATTCTCCTGATGGGCTATTGTATGGTTCATGTTTATCAATTATAAGTTCTGCAGCGAATGTAAAGTGGGCATAAAAGTGGCTCGTTTATCTCTGGCGAAGTGTCTTTCTCTTTCGTATGGTATTATTCTTTTATTTGTTTTCTAATATGGCGTGATAAGGGCTTTTATCTAAAGATGAGCTAAGTATGTTGATTTATAGTGGTCACATACTAGAGAAATGTTTAAGAAGTAAAATTAATTTATCACTAAAGTAATTATAATTCGCGTTTGTATAACTAATTAAAGGACATTAAATTTTTTACTCAAGTTTGTGCTTGACTTATTTAGATTATAATGATATTGAGAAAATGTATGATTGATTTCCTCCTGTATAACCTAATTAACTTTGTTTAATCTGTAAAGCATTAAAGCTTTGATTATTACTGAGACTGAATATTTATTAAAATATTTATTTGTATAATTCATTAGCCATATAAGGGAAAAATTGTTTGAATGTTTGAATTAATTTAATTAATTGTTTGAATGATATGTTATTGTTAATTATTAATAATTGATCTACTTAAATTGTTTGAATGATGCATTATTGTTAATTATTAACCATTATTATACATTAACTGTCTGAATGATATATTATTGTTAATTATTAATATTATAGATTAATTGTTTGAATGATACACATATTTTATTTCATTTTTTTTCTTACCTTTCCCCTTGTTTTTTCAGTAGGTCTAGTTTAGATATTAAACTAGACTATACTTATTGCCAGTTTGAAGAAGGCTAAAAAGCTTAGACAAAATCAGTATCTATATTTAAGATTCACGAATCGAAAGCAAACTCCCTTTTCATTTTTTACCCGCCCCCCTTGCTCCTGCAAAACATTTAACGCCACAGTACTTAATGAAAGATCCACACATATCTACCTCACCACCACCACCACCTTCTCCAACTGCACCTCCCCATCTATCTGCAGCCTCCCATCTGCTCTCTGATACCCATCTTAACAGCCCCACCGAAGTTGTGGACCCTGACGGAGACCAGAACCTGCCATCAAACGGCCCTAACTCAGCTATCCGATGGGTGCCATCTCAATAAAATGTGTTGGCACACGAACCTCAAGTTAGGTTTTATGAGAAAAAGATAATCTATGGCCCCGGCTTCATGTCAGTTGTTTGTTTTTAATGACCATGCTCCCAGGCGGTAAGGGGGAAAAGTTTTGTTTAGATGGCATTCTGTCTTGACCAATTGGAGATCTTCACCACCAGGTTCTAAATAACGTTGAGGACGTCTGTTATTGCCAAGTGCACTCATCGTGGTAACTTTTCATTCTCCTGATGGGCTATTGTATGGTTCATGTTTATCAATTATAAGCTCTGCAGCGAATGTAAAGTGGGCATAAAAGTGGCTCGTTTATCTATGGCGAAGTGTCTTTTTTCTCTTTCGTATGGTATTATTCTTTTATTTCTTTTCTAATATGGCGTGATAAGGGCTTTTATATAAAAGATGAGCTAAGTATGTTGATTTATAGTGGTCACATACTAGAGAGATATTTAAGAAGTGAAATAAATTTACCATTAAAGTAATTATAAGTCGTGTTTATATAACTAATTAAAGGTTGTTAAGATTTTTTTACAGAATTTAAACTTCAATTTATTTAGGTTATAATGATATTAAGAAAATGTGTGATTAGATTTCCTCCTGTATAACCTAATTAACTGATGGGCCTTTGTATGGTTCATGTTTATCAATTATAAGCTCTGCAGCGAATGTAAAGTGAGCCTAAAAGTGGCTCTTTTATCTCTGCGAAGTGTCTTTTCTCTTTCGTATGGCATGGTCCTTTATTTGTTTTCTAATATGGCGTGATAAGTAAAATAAATTTACTATTAAAGTAATTATAAGTCGTGTTTGTATAACTAATTAATGATTGTTAAGAATTTTTTAAAGTTAAATTTAGACTTATTTAGATTATAATGATATTGACAAAATGTATGATTGGATTTCCACCTCTATAACTTTAGTAATTTACTTTGTTTAATCTTTAAAACATTAAAGCTTTGATTATTACTAAGACTGAATATTTCCTAACATATTTATTTGAACAATTTATTAGCTATTTAAGGAAAAAAATTGCAATTAACATCTTTTATAAAAAAGCAAATATTTTTTAAAACAATTTAATCAATACATTACACTATTGGTTGATTGCAATTTTTCAAACTACTATTATTAAAATGATTATTTTATTCATGGGCCTGAATGGCCGAGAGTCTATTGCTCTGGCACTCGGTGCCACAGCACGGTTTCGTGTTCGAGTCCCGGCGGTGCCATGGATGTCTATAGTGGTTCTAAATCCACTTTAAGCCGTAGCTCCCGGTCTCATATGATTGTAAGAGCATCAGGGAGCCACGAGTGCTCCATCACAACATCTGTCACTTTTTCCCTTCAACCATGAGTTCAAAAGGGTTCGTGGGCTTGATCTAGATGTCTACCAAGTGGGATACGAAACAACAGCTTTATTCATGAACAAAAAATCATTCTTTCTTTCCAAAACTTATCTTTATTTAAAAGAAAATTTGTATAATATTTTTCCATTACATATTACAGATAAAAAAAAAAGGCTCATAACATTATAAAATATTTTTTTTTTTTAAATATATGAACAAAATTAAAATTTGTATAACAAATGATTGTTTCCTATTTATTACTGTCTTTTAATTATTCAACATTCTATTATTCAATCATTTTTTTTATTTTTAATGAACTGTTTACTCTACAATAACCATTTTTAAAATTTATGACAGTTTATTACAATAAATACTGTTATGCTGTTAAAAATACAGCGGAAACTGTGTAAAATTTTACAATTTATTGCATTAAAATATTGTATTGTTTCAAAGCTTATAAAATGAATGTTTTGGGGAATTTGTAAGTTTGTTAGAACTTATTGCAATTTTTATCAAGAAAATATAAATTGTCTTGATTTAAAAAAAATTATGTTATTTACTTTGTTAAAAATTGTTTGTACTATTCACTTTTATGTAATATAGGTTAAACCATTCATAACGTAATTGACTAGAATGATGATATAGGAAAAATATAATTTATTGTCCTTTAGTGTAGCATTTTTCCAACGAGAAGAATTGTTGTATTTTGTTCCCAGAGAGAGAGGAATGTATATTCTTTAACAAGTACATTACAACCTACCGTTCAAATTTGACAGCACTAAGCAGTGATGTTGATATTCATATTACATGCAATTAGTGTTTTGTATTGATGAGAACAACCTGTCATTCAATTCTGACAGCAGATAATTAGTATCTTATAGTATAAAGATAACTCATGAAATTAGCTACTGTCTGTGCGACCTTCACAGGTCAAAACAATTACAGATGGAATATGGACTACGCCATGAGTGTTGCATCCTGATTGGGGTAGACCATGGGCTGACGGAGTGTATATTCAATGAGAAGTGAGGGAAGCTGGCCCCTCATCGAATCATGCGCAACTGTCAGATGAGCTTTCATCAATGGCTTATTAATGTTTAATTACTAACCATTGATGTGTTCTACAAGTTTAAATCATTTTATTAACGGTGTATGAGCATTATTTATATTTATTTTCCATAATAATTGTTAATTTTTTCATGATAGATGGAACTGGTGATACTTGATCATATGACATTCTTGAATCACCAGCAGTTAACATAAAGCCAGTTAATTTTAGAAAAAAAAATCAAATGTTTCATTACAGTATTTCATTTTGCTCTTAAGAATTTCATGAATTACAACAGTAAATAAAAATATTCTTTATATTTCGAGTTAGAAAATTCCTGGAGTTCCATTTATTGTTAAAATAAATAAAAATGAATTAATGCTATGAATGCTATGATATTAAATGAGGATATACAACCGAGTTGACAAAATACAACTTTGTTCAGAAAGGAGAATTTTGTAACTGACAAAAGGGATCTCTCAAATTCATCTGTGTGTCTAGTAAAAGAAGTAATATAAAAAAAAAATTTTTTTTTTAAGTCAATTCCTACTTTTTTTCTCTATATTGCAGATAGTTCTTTATAAAAAAAGTTGAAATTTTCCTCTTACATCTGGCGCCATCTATTGGTAGATACATGCAATTTGAATCTAAAAAAACTAAAATTAATTATTTAAATTTAATGAATGAATTAATACTTGAAAAAACTATATTAACATCTAGTGTCATCCACTAAAAGTTCAAAAAAAATGGAGTGGATGAATAATAAGTATTTTATGAACGATTGAAAATTTGAACCAGATGTATATAGTGAGAGTGTAAGCTAATAGAAGGAATTGAAAAAGAGAAAAAGTACTAAAATATATTTAAAAATTTACTTTTAAATTTTGTTAATCCAATCGAATGTAATCTTATATTTAAATATAAATGAATTAATGAATTAATAAATGAATATTTTGAATGCCTTCAAAAAGTAAAGATTAAAAAATTTGCCAAGAAAAGAAATCAAATAACAAAATCTAAAATTTCTCTTCAAATTGCATTCCTACATAAATAAACAATTTTTAAAAAATTATTTCAATGTAAAATTTTAGTTTTTTAACATTTAAATGAGAATTCAATTCTGACTCAAGAAAAGTGAATGAATATTTATGATAAATATATGATATTTCAATAAATAAGAGGCATATGATTGCTTAAAATTTTATTTCCACTAGGTTGTACACTTTAAAAAAAAACATAAAAGTGAATTGAGAATGTTAAATTTTAAATAAGAGAATTATTTTAACATTTCCAGTATTAATTTATTATAAGAAGTGTTTTTTTCAAATAATAATAACATTAGGAATAAATGAATAAAAGATGGCATTGAATTTCTAAATTTCTAATAAGAACTATTGAGTATAAATAATTTTATCCTTTCAATTTATTACATTCCCAACATTATTTTGATAGAAATTTTTTATTCTAGAGAAAAATTTTATTATAAAAGGAGAAATAGTAATCGTCAAAAGTTACCCTGTTAAAAATTCTATAAATGGGATTTTCAAAAACATTTGAAAGTTGATATAACCAAATACATATTTTAAAGATACTTTTTTATTGAATGTAATCTCAAAATGGTAGAAAGGAAATTGTGAAATACAACACTAATTTATGTATTAAAAATGAATACTAAATATTATACGATGAAATTAAATTTTGTTTCAAATGTTGTATTGCAGGTATGAAAATTGTTTTTCGAAGTTGCATTTTAAAAACGTTATGACTTTTGATATGAAAATAGTTTTATAACCACATAATTTGCCCAGATTGTATTCATAATTAATTATCTCCATACATTTTAAGTTTACCATTTTCTAAAGTAATATGTTTATATGAATGTATCTTTTCATATATGACATCACAAAATGCATAATGATTTTTACAACACTGTAACTTATTTATTTGATGTCTTAATTTTTAACTCTTATTTAAATTAAAAAGAAAATACAGCTTTGCGTTTGATTTAGATTATTTGTAATTTAATATATTTGTTTTTGATTGTTTGTAATACATCTAACGCCACATATGAAAGTTATGGTGACTGATGAAATATAAATAAACATTAGTCTGATACTTGTACCCATCTAGTTTTTACCTTAAGGTAAAGAAGCAGTTGTCTTACCTCCCTTCAGGTAATGTTATATTTTCTTATTAGTTAAATTTTTATGGTTATTTCCAATGACTTTTATGCAATGCTTTGTTGCAGTAAATATCAAAATCACTCGGATAACGAGCTATGTAAAACTTATGTGCTGTTTTAAAAAAAGATTGATTGTAATAAACTCGTTTTTATTGGAAGATATTAAAATCTAATGCTTTTAACAGCATTTCTGGGAATTAGGATATACTTTATTATACATGATACTTATAAAATACTTTATTTCACGGAATAATTAATGCACCACAAAATATGAAATAAAATTGATTATTACTTATTTACAGTTAAAAGAAATTAGGAAAATTAGTAAATTAACGTTCCTTGAGTAGATTAGTATTTATTAAACAATTGACCCTTTGATTGATATTTATTCAACAATTGATCTTTTGATCCATTCTACAGGTACATCCTTCCGAAAAGGATAAAATCGATTTTCTACAAGATTGGCTCTCATTCATTAATATTATTTGTTATTAAAACATTTTGCAGCATTACAATCGTAAACGCGACAATTTGTTGGCAAATTGGATTGGCAAATTGATCTTTTATTATTTTTATTGAGAACAAATGATTCTTGTGGAATTATTTCATCCAGCCTTATATCCAATTTTAACATGAATGTGTTTCAGGTGAAGTTGGACAATGCTCATGACGTCAGAATGGGAAAATCTAAATCAAACAAAAATAAACAAACAAAATTAAGCGCAAGAGATTTTTTTTTTTTCCTGTTTGTATCGATATGAACTACTGCTCCATAATGTAAAAACAAATTTTGTTTTTAAAACAAAACCCAATTTAATTAATGTACATTTAATAAAATCGAATTATTCTTGTAGAATTACTTCATTTAGCCTCATAGTTCATTTTGGCATAAATTGGTGAACAGGAGAATGCGGATAGCATCTGAACTTAAAAACATAAACAAATATTAAACCATGGAAAATTTTATTTTCTGCTTGTCGTAATGTGGTACATTGCTCTATAACGTAAAAAGTTTTAAATTGTTGGTTTTCATTCATAACCCTATATCATTAATGTAACTTATTACTTTAGTAAGATCAAATTGTAGCTGTTAGAATTCGTAAAATTTTAGTGGGACACTGGTGTTGCTGCTCATGTTGTAAAAACTTGATTCCACCTGGAATCCCACATGAACTACAACTACTGGGAAGTAAACACCCTCTTCTTTTACTCTGTGAATAATGTAATAGTGTAAAATAAATATTTGACGCGTTGATGTTGTTGCGTTATAACTCCATAAGAGAAGAAGATTTATTTGCTCCTTAAAAAGTGATGACGTTAAGAATTCTGAATCCCCAACGGTGAAAATATAACGTCGTCATCAGATAAATAGTACATTCTGTCAGAAATATAATATGTGAACAGTACAAGTTTCTTTAAGAGAAGTTTTCCACATCTTCACAGTTATTGAAGTTTACAAGAACAGGAAAAATATTCTTAAATTTTGTTGAAAATTTCAAAATGAAAATTAACACGCAAGGTCTTAAAGTAAACGAAACTAAAAAGGAGAATATTTCCCAGCTCAGTGAATAAATTAACAAAAAGAATCGATAAAAGAATTGGATAAGGTTGATAGCTTTAACAGTTTTTTTTTTTTTTTTTTAGAACATAAAAAAGAAACACCTGATGACTTAGATAAATCAGTCAAAAGATAAATCGATAAAGTTTACAACTTACAGATACAGCTTAGATAAATCTGTAAGAAAGAAATCGAAGGCTCCTTATAATATACAGATTCTGCAATTATCTGTAAGTCATGATTAAATAGATATTTTGTTAACGTAAATAAAACTCAAAATTTATCAAATACAAATTTATATCTCAACATTACTGAACTTGACAGAAAGAAAAAATTAGAACTAAATTACCGAGCATATTTTTAGATACATTTTCTGGTGATATTTGTAAATTTCAGGAGTTTTTGGCCTCATTACAAGGCAGCTATCTATGAAAATGAAACTTTGCAAGACATCAAAGAATTTAAATACCTTAAAACTTTACACAGCAATTCGGCTACAATTGTAGTAAGTGGTCTTCCCTTAAATCTCCAAAAATTATAAAAAACGCGGTCAAAATACTAAATGATCGATTTGGTAAAAAATAAATTTTAATATCCACATATACAAATCGCTTATTAAATTTAGAACCAGTTCGGACCACTAGTGAAATATCTGCTTTAAGAAAATTTTATGATGAAATAAACGTGCAAATGCGGAGTCTCGAATCTCCATGAAATAACTTTTACTGATATGGATTATTACTATTATCCATTTTATATAAATAAATTCCTAGTAATTTTGCTTTGCAGTATAATGTAGAATAAAATAGCAAAAACAAAATTATAATGCAACAAATTTATAAATTTTCTTAAAATAAAATATATGCGCAAGAAAAATCATTAAATCAGCTTCTGTCGTTTTTAAAAATGCAAACTCTTACGAAAAAAAAACAACAAAATTTTGCAAATTATTCAAATTCAATGAAATATATACATGCATCAGCTTACAAATTAAATAAATCAACAGAAATAAACTGCGCATTTTGCAGTGAGAAACATAAATCTGATAGTTGTAATATAAATTTAGAAAAATGCAAAAACTATGCGAAGACAAGGTAAATTCTTTCGATGTTATAAAAAAATCCATATAAGAAATCTCTATTAAATTATACGTATTAAAGACACGATTTGTAAATCTAATGGGCATCCTTATTCTGTATGCAACCAAACAAACAATTCCGATAACGTGGCAGCGGAAAAAAAAAAAAAGAAAAAAATTTCTCTTTAACATCTGCTAAGAAAGATGTGACATTTAGATTCAACCTTGTTAGTATGATTTCATGTTACTAAATCGTAACTTAGAGTCCACAACTTCAAGTATATTTATTACTATTGGTTCGACGCGCAGGCTAAGATTGAAGATCACAAGCCAGAGAGATTTAAGTATTATTAATTCTCAAGAGAAAGAGATATTCATCCTACAATCCAGAATAGAGAACGTTTCTTTGACAAATAAGAAGATTGAGTGTAGGCTGAATATAGGCACTTCAGGTAATTTAAACCATATTCCCAAATATAATGACGGCAGCTATTTCAGAATTACATGATGAGATTAAGAAATTGGTAATAGGTCATTCGGATGCTTCCGATGATTTCAAAACAGGAATAAAATAGACATATTAAAAGATAGCATTATTGGTCATTCACGGGTGGTAAATGTAAAAAAAAATCTTTTACCAACTATCGTCTTGAATGAAACTAAATTTGGATGTACATTGTATAGAAGATTATCTAACGCATTTAATTCAAATGCATGTTTCTGACTGGGATGAATGTAAAGACAAACCTTAATTGAATTCCAAATTTTGAAATTTTGGGCGTTCTAATGAATAAAAAAAATTCCGTAAACCATGTCAAAGCAATTTGATGAATCTTTGAAATTTAAGGATGGTAGCTATGAAGTTAAATTCCTATGAAATTTGATAATGTTCATCTTTCGAATAATTACGATGTTGCAAAAAAGAGAATTGAATAGTTGGTTAAAAGACTGATGAAAATTCATCTTTGTTTAAAGACTACAGAGCAGTAATAGATGAATATTTGACCTTTTGAATTGTAGAAGGTTTAGCTCCGGAAAATTAGTTCATCTTCCGAAATATGACATGTTATTTAACGCATCACCCAGTAATTAGCAAGGATAAACAAATAACTAAAGTACGCGTTGTTTTTGACGCTTCAGCTCATGCTGCATCAGAAAAATATTTAAATTATAAATATTATTTTAAAGTCATTTGAGGACCCGGCGATGCAGTTGATGCTTTTATCTAAACCAATTTTTAGCTTTCTTTTTTTCCTATTTGATATTTATACTCTCCTTATATTTATTTCGCAGTATTTCTTAGAATAAAGTATAGGCCTTCTACTTTTTGATCCTGTTATTAATTATTGTTTTACTTTTCTATAAATTAGTTTCAATATAAAAATATCTGAATTCCAGAGAGAGAGAGAGAAAGTTATTTTTCACCCTACGATTATGAAAAAAGCTACAGAAGAACCTTCCCTTAAAACATTTGAAGTTAATCATGATTTAAAAATTTCCCAGCAATTTAATATTATGGCGGACATTGATTTAGCCTCACAGAAGGAAACTCGTTATTTTACAATTCATTTTTAGGTCTAAGACGGTTCAATTTTGGAAATTCACTCTAGATTCCTGAAAGATAATCTGTACTTCAATTTAACTACGTTAAAATATATAGAACATATGCACATAACAACAGGGAAAGCTTAATATCACCACATAACAATACAACCATTTGGATACAACCCGAGAGCCTGCTACTATTAATACAGCAATAATGGGATTCCAATTCAACCCTCATTCATAAAAGAAAAAGTTACTATACGTTTTTTTATTAAAAAACATACTAGTAGGCGTATCATCAATAAAGCTATCATTAAAATTTGATGTAAACGATTTCCATATCTATGAGCTGCATTCATTTACAAGTTGCACTGTCATATTATTCAGTTTTGGTTACAATTTATGACGCAGTCTTCCCGAACATGTTAAATTACGACTTACACGAAATAAAAATTATTCTTTTTATATATGCAACCCACGTCAATGTTACAATAGCTTTTCATTTAAGTATTCGTCTAATAAATGTAAAACCTCCTTCCTTTGCGAAAACTTCGCAAAACATCACCCTACTCTGGCTTGTACTTCCCAGATGCTCTATGCTGCTACTTTCATAATTTTTTTTATCCCCGGCATGCATCAAAAATAAATAGGAAAAAATATTTCTAAAATTTAAGTGGTTTTTATTCATAGAAGCTTGGAAACTGAATAATTCTCAGAACGAAAAGAACATATTCAATTAAAACTCAACAACCTGTACATTGCGCATCTGCTTATTTTGCAAAGTAAGAAATCCTTACAATATTCCCAGAGAACATGGAAAAAAATTTCATTCTGAATCAAAGAAATGGTGGAACTTCCGGTAAAATTATAACAGGAATCCTTTGTTTTCTTTAACACAACATGTGGCTACCCTTTTAACATGCTGACACAAGCCATCCAAAAACTATTATTTAGGTCAGTAAATATCAATTCAACAAAATTAAAAAAAAACGAAAAGAGATTCATAAGTGAAAAAAAGATGGTTATTTCTCGCAGAAATCAGACACTTCAATAGCTGAGCTAAGCCAAAGTTAAGTACCGTCTCCCTTTCCACTTTTAAGTTCTTTATTTGTTTACATTTTAAGCTAATTTTTGTTTCATTTAATTATTTTAATTTCGGTTTTAACAAAAGTTTTGAACAAATAATTTTACGCAGACTTCATTTTCAAACAATGAGAAATTCTATCTTTTATTTCCATCAGATAGTTTTCCAGTATTACAAGCCATAAAAAATAACACTTTCAATCCACATGGCTGCTCCGAAATGTTTGGTCACTTAATTTAAAAAAAAAGTTAAAACAACTTTTGTAACATTTGTTTGGATCCCTGGGCATACCGGAAAAGAAAAGAATGAGTTACCGGATTCTCTGGCTAAAATTGCTTCAGAAAAGGTGATTTATGATAAGATAGACGATATATAGCTGGACAGTAAACACGCAAAAAGAGTTTATCATTTAAATATCATCAATCCTAAACACCGTCTGTATCCTATGAATAGGAAAATGGATATTGTACTTTCCGTTTTCGCACCAAAGCATATCCAACAAAAGCTAAACTCTATAGATTCGGTCTAATTGCATCACCAATATGGTCATAATGCGACGATCCGGAAACGGTGGAACACATCCTTTTTCACTGCAAGCAATATGCGCATCACAGTTAAAATTACAGAACAGCGTGTTGTTCTTCTCCTGGATTTTCTATTTAACTGACGAGGTGTACCACGAAACTCAAACAATATTGCGATTCTTGCTAAATGTTGAATAGAGCACAACATATTTCCACCGCATACCAAGATCCATTCATGGTCTAATAATTTCCTAGAAAAGTTTTTCTTTCAAGCTAGTGTGAGTTTGTTATTAACGTAGTTATTTGAAATCAGACAACCAAGATCATAATATTTTCCTGTATTTTTTTCACATTCTAATTTTAACCATGGTTTTTGAATCTATGGTACTTGCTATGACAACTTGCTATAGAACAAGGTTCTATGGTACTTATTAATTTTGGGCTTTTAATGAGTTTCCACGGTAAATTTAAGATTTCTCCAGTAGGTAGGCAAGAATAAATATAAAGTCTTATATATATATATGGCGTTCAGGAGAAATAGTCAGTAGTCATTGATACTCTCACCCGAGAGGAAGTACGGCGCAACCGGCGCTGCCTCAGAGACGCTTAGTTTACATTCTTTCATCCCGAGAGGGAAATATCTTTTTTAGGCTTAGAAATGGAATGCTTCCTCGAATCTTTAATTAAATATTGTAAATATGTTAAATATTGCCTATCTTTAATCGTATGTGTATGTGGTGTTTGTAAATAAAGTCGTGTGTTCTCAAACTGTGTCTCAAGTCTCAACTCTAAAGTCCAACCACATCCATATCCAGCTGCACAAACAAACGACAAGACTACAATATATATATTTACGATATACAAGTTGGTATTTTAAGAATGTTTTAATTTATTTTTTCTCTGTTCGATCCCAATTGGATAATTTAAGAAAAAGCCAGCATAAATCTCAAAAAAAAAAAAAGCCATTTCGAGTTAATCTATCATGATATACTTTTTCCAAATCCAAATTTAAACTCGTATTTATTTGATTTAGGTGTAATAATATCGGACTAATAGCCGGCATTTAAAAATGCATTTATACAAATAAGTCTTGCGAAAGATAATAAAGATTTTAAAAAATTATAAAGGAAAATGATCTAACATGTTTTTTTTTGTGTGTTTATCTCTTTCTACATGATCGGAATATTTCTATAAAACACGAAATTCTGAGAATGCCTATTTTGGGGACAAAATAAGTTGAATATATATTTCCACAGAAAATATCGTTCTTTAGATAACTCAGGTTTATGGAAGAAACATTTGTTTTAAATCTTATCGTTTTACCCTAAAAATCCTCCTTTCTTATTTTTGGACTGTTTGTGGTTATACGTAAATAGAAAGCTATGCCCGACATGATGTATGAAAAAATTTAATAGCTGAGAGTTTAAATTTTTTTTTTCAAAATTTTAATTCTCTACACTTTTTAAATAGAGTTTAAAATAGTTTTTAGAATATCCTATCCTATCAGTAAATAATATTGCAACATTATTTACATTTACGTAAGTAGTGTTAAAAATAAAATATAGATTATTAAATTTATTTCTTATGACAAAACTTCAGTATCAAGAAACCAGCTGTATGATAATTATTTAAATGCATGTAGATGAGTTATTATATTTTTATAATTTGGTTACATTATAAAGGTTAACTGCCAGGGCTAACAAATATCGCCGTTTCTTTATTTAAAAGTCTAAACATTTAAAAATGTAGTGAATGCACATTTTTTATTTATGTTTTATTAGTATCGGTTATTTCATGTATTAAGTTAATGAATATAAAGCATTGGCAAATGATTCATAGGTTGAAAATTCGTTAATTTCTACTATATATACCCCAAAACAATATCTAGCTGCATATACAAAAACATTAAACGTCTTATTTATATTATATTTAGTATGTCTTTTTATATGGTTATCTCAACTTAGCAAAACATACGAAATTTGATACATTAATATGTTATAAGTAATTTCTTATATACGAAATTTACCCTAAATTATTTCCATCATTTAAATATATTAATATGTAGGTTCTTCTTATCCAGAAGATCGTCCTTAGAAAATACCTGTTGTTTTTGCTAAATTTTTGAATTTTGCTGGCTAGTAGAATTTATTATCCGAAGTTTTCTTTATCATCTTAGATTTTTATGTATAATATCTTAAGATTCTCGTGTAAGGAAATCGGATTTTTGGAAATTCTTTTTTAAAGGAGTTTTTCTTTTTTTTTTTTTTTGTAAAAAAAAAAAAGTCATAATTTGCATAACTTTTAAATTTCAAATTATACTTAATAAAACAAAATTATATTTAATTTTAAAATTAATATAAAATTATATTAATTATATTTAATTAAATTTTAAATCTTTTAATAATTAAATTTGAAATTTTATTTTTAATTTACTTTTGATTTGCATTTGATAATTTGCATAAATTATAAATTTCAATTTATAATTTGCCATAATTTTAAATATTTCATATTCAATCAATAAATAATTATAAACACAAAATATCTGCGCTTCACTATATATTACTTTTCAAGTTTTATGTAACAAAAATATTTTTCATTTACTTTCCAATACATAAAACTAAAAAAATTATTTTCTTTGGAATATTTTAAAACAATATTTTATTCTTAATAAAAAATATATATATATATAGTTTAAAATTTTATACTTTTCCCTCATATATATCTTGGCTTGTTTGAATCCGATACTTTGTCTGCATTGTCCTTTTCTTTCACCTTTTATATCGACACTACAGTACAGCCAACTCAGTATCATCGCCGGTCGAATTGAATCAAGTACGAAATTACCAGTATTTACTCCTTCACAATAGCAAATTTCGAACGTACTTGAGTGACGGGGAAAAAGAGAGGGGAAAATATAAGAAAAAAAAAGAAGAAATAGAAAGGAAAAAAAAGAATGAAACTTTCCCTAAACTGAAATTACTTTCCCCAATTCAATGGTAGAAAATTTAAAAGCGAAATTCTCCTTCGCGACGTACACTCTAAAGGAAAGTGAATGTTGCACAGAAAAAAAAAAAGTCGCCAGTATATGTGCGACCAGAAGTAAAAGTGAAGAGATTAATCGAAATAGGAGGAAAAAAGTCGTATTTCCCTCCTTCTTGAGACCTGATGAAATGAAACGTGTTGTTACGAAAAGGAGTCTGTGGGTCCTGAGACTAGAAATCGAAGTTATTGCCGAACAAAGCGAGACACTCTTAACTCAGAGGAACAGACGAATAAAGGATGGATCCATAGTCAGTTAAATGTTTGAAAAACATGTTTTATTTGTTAAAGCAGTTGCAGGAATAAATTATTATTAAAATTCGATATTGTAAATACTTATCATTTTTTTATTAATTATAAATTATTCTGTTAATCCTTAATCATTGATTAATCTACATACATTTTTACAATTATTTTGCTATTTTTGTAAGAAAATTTGAAAATTTGGTGACAGTTATTGAATATTTAGGGAGATTTGTTTATTTTTTTGTATTACTTATTTTACATGTTTTGCTTATTTTTATATTCTTAAACTTTTTATTTATATATTACGCCCAATTCGTGTGCCCACGATAACGTGCGCTGCTGGTGAGCATTAGGTCTGAGGTTCAATATGCTGGCGGATTTGTTGTAGACATTGTAGGTTTTGTTGGTTTGTAGCTCTACGGTCATTGTGTGCACACTTTTGGATAATTAAACAGATACCTACATTTTAACTTGGATTCGAACCACTACAAACATCAACGGCACCGCCAGGATTCGAACCTGATACCTGTGATGCCTCCTTTTTTAAAGGAGTTTTTTGGGCAAAAGAAAAATACATAGTTTGTAGTATGTATAGTTTGTATAGTTTAATTATTTGATATTCAATCAATAAATAATTACAAACACAAAATATTTGTGATTTACTATATTACTTTTGAAGTATTATGCATCGAAAAATATTTTTATGTACCTTCCAAAATATAAAACTAAAAATTTAATTAAAAAAATAATTTTGAACAATATTTTATTCTTAATAAAAAAAAAAAAATTCTTTATAAAGTTTAAAATTTTATGCTTTTCCCCTCATATATATCTTGGCTTGTTTGAATCCGATACTTTTGTCTGTATTGTCCTTTCTTTCCCTCTTTTCTATCGACGTTACAGTACATCCAACTCAGTACCATCGCCGGTCGATTGAATCATGTACGAAATTACCAGTATTTACTCCTTCACAATAGCAAATTTCGAACGTACTTGAGTGACGGGGAAAAGAGGGGAAAATATAAGAAAAAAAAAAAGAAGAAGAAGAATAGGAAAAAAAAGAATGAAACATTCCTTAAACTGAAATTACTTTCCCAATTCAATGGTAGAAAATTTAAAAAGCGAAATTCTCCTTCATGACGTGCACTCTAAGGAAAGTGAATGTTGCACAGAAATAAAAAAAACGACCAGAAGTAAAGTGTATGTGCGACCAGAAGTAAAGTGAAGAGATTAATCGAAATAGGGAGGGAGAAAAAAGTCGTATTTCTCTCCTTCTTGAGACTTGATGAAATGAAACGTGTTGTTACGAAAAGGAGTTTGTGGACTCTAAGACTAGAAATCGAAGTTAATTGCTCAACAAAGAGAGACAGAGCTAAGCGCCACTCTTAACTCTGAGGAACACACGAATAAAGGATGGACCCATAGTCAGTTAAATGTTTGAAAAACATGTTTTATTTGTTAAGGCAGTTGCAAGAATATATTAATGTTTAAAATGCGTTATTGTAAATATTTAATTTCTCACTTCAAGGTAAGATATATACTAAAAATTAATACGCTAACAAATATAAGTGATTAATTATAAACTATACTGTTAAATCTTAGTAATGAAGTAATTGATTAATCTTCTTGCATTGTTGCAATTAGGTTGCTGCATTTGTAAAAAAATTGAGAATTTGGTAAGAGTTATTTAATATTTAGGGATATCTGTGAATTTTTTTCTGATTATTTATTTATTTACATTTTTTTTATTCATATATTACGCCCGACTTGTGGCTTAGTGGTAACGTGTGCCGCTGGTTAGCATCAGGGCTGAGGTTCAATCCCCGCTGGCGACATTTTGTAGATACTCTAGGTTTTGTTTGGTTTGCCGCTCTACGGTCATCTTGTCATCCTCTGCATCTTGTCTTTAGGATAATTAACCGGGACCTACAGTTTAACTTGGATTCCAAACCACTACAAATATCCATGACATCGCCATGACTCGAACCCGAAACCTGTGGTACCGAACTCCAGAGAACCAGCCACTCGGCCATTCAGGGCCTATAAAAAGACATAATTTATAGTAATTTTAAATATTTCGCATTCAATAAATAAATAATTATAAACACAAAATATTTGGGCTTAATTATGTATAACTTTCTAAGTATTATGCAGCGAAAAAAAGTTTTTGTACTTTCAATACATAAAAATAAAATTTATTTTCTTTTTGAATATTTTTAAAACAGTATTATATTCTTAATAAAAAAAAATTATTATACAGTTTAAAAATTTATGCTTTTTCCCCCATATATCTTGACTTGTTTGAATCCGATACTTTGTCTGTATTGTCCTTTTTCTCCCTCTTTTCTATAGGCACTACAGTCCAGCTAACCCAGTATCCTCGCCGGTCGAATTGAATCATGTACGAAATTACCAGTATTTACTCCTTCACAATGGAAAATTTCGAACGTACTTGAGTGACGGGGAAAAAGAGAAGGGAAAATATAAAAAAAAGAAGAAGAAGAATAGGGAAAAAAATGAAACATTCCCTAAACTGAAATTACTTTCCCCAATTCAATGGTAGAAAATTTAAAAGCGAAATTCTCCTTCGCGACGTGCACTCTAAAGGAAAGTGAATGTCGCACAGAAAGAAAAAAAGTCGCCAGTATATGTGCGACCGGAAGTAAAGTGAAGATATTAATCGAAATAGGAGGAAAAAAAGTCTTATTTCTCTCCTTCTTGAGACCTGATGAAATGAAACGTGTTGTTACGAAAAGGAGTTTGTGGGTCCTGAGACTAGAAATCGAAGTTACTTGCCCAACAAAGAGAGACACTCTTAACTCAGAGGAACAGACGAATAAAGGATGGATCCATGGTCAGTTAAATGTTTGAAAAACATGTGTTATTTGTTAAAGCAGTTGCAAGAATAAATTATGCTTAAAATGAGATATTGTAAATATTTAATTTCTTATTTAAAGATAAGCTATGTACAATAGATTAATACGCTAGGCAAGTATGTGATTAATTATAAACTATATTGTTAAATCTTAGTAATGAAGTCATTGATGAATTTTCTTACATTATTGCAATTAGGTTAGTGGTTTTTTCTAATGCATCTGGCAAATTCTTAGGCCGTGATATTTTATGCCATAAGGGCTGCAACGACGTTACTTACTTAGGACTCCCAAGGGTAAGATGTAACTACCAGGGATACGCTACGAACGTGGAGTAGCAATGCCCTTGCAAAGCTCTACGGTTATGTTCGACCAAGATTTGCTGTTTAAAGTGAATTCCAAACACTACAAACATCCCTTGTACCGCCGAGACTCGAACACAAAACCTGTGGTACCGAGCACTAGAGCGCTAGCCACTCAGCCATCAGGCCCCCTAATTATGTTCTGTATTTGTAAGAAAATTTGAAACATTCCTAAGAGTTATTTGATATTTAGGGTGATCCGTATATTTTTTGTATTATTTATTTATTTGTATTTTTGCTTATTTATATATTCTTAAACTTTTATTTAGATATTACGTCCGGCTCGTGGTTCAGTAGTAACATGTGTCATTGGTGAGCATTAGGGTTGAGGTTTCATACACTGGCGGCTTTGTTGTAGACACTGTTTGGTTTGGTTTGTCGCTGTACGGTCATTTTTGTGCACAATTTAGACAAATTAGACCGGGACAAGTTGAACGTGGATTCCGAACTACTAACAAATCAATAAATAATTATCAACACAAAATATTAGTGCGTCACTATATATTACTTCTGAAGTAATATGTATCGAAAAACATTTTTCATGTACCTTCCAAAAGCGTCAAACTTAAAATTTATTAAAAAAAATGAATATTTTTGAACAATAAATAATTCTTAATAAAAAAGATTTAATCATATAGTTTTAAAATTTTATGTTTTCCCCCATGTATCTTTGCTTGCTTTGAATCCGATACTTTGTCTGTATTGTCCTTTTCTCCAGCCTCTTCTATCGACACTACAGTACAGCTAATCCAGTATCATCGCCGGTCGGATTGAATCATGTACGAAATTACCAGTATTTACTCCTTCACAATGGCAAATTTCGAACGCACTTGAGTGACGGGGAAAAAGAGAGGGTAGAAAAAAAAAAAAAAAAAAAGGAAGAAGAATAGGGAAAAAAAAGAATGAAACATTCCCCAAACTGAAATTACTTTCCCCAATTCAATGGTAGAAAATTTAAAAGCGAAATTCTCCTCCGCGACGTGCACTCTAAAGGAAAGTGAATGTTGCAAAAAAAAAAAAAAGTCGCCAGTATATGTGCGACCAGAAGTAAAGTGAAGAGATTAATCGAAATAGGAAAAAAAAAAAGTAGTATTTCTCTCCTTCTTGAGACCCGATGAAATGAAACGTGTTGTTACGAAAGGGAGTTTGTGGGCTCTGAGACTAGAAATCGAAGTTACTAGTCTCAGGGCCCAACAAAGAGTGAAAGAGCTAAACGCCACTCTTAACTTAAAGGAACTGACGGAATAAAGGATGGATCCATAGTCAGTTAAATGTTTGAAAAACATGTTTTATTTGTTAAAGCAGCAGCAAGAAAAAAATTATGCTTAAAATGCGATATTGAAAATATTTAATTTCTCATTCCAATATAAGCTATATAATAAAGTGGCTATAAAAAAAATATATAAAGCTATATTAATAATATATTAATAATATGACGTGGTTTAATGTGGTTAATAATATGGCGGGGTTATAATGTGGTTAATAATATAAATGGTTAGAATAAGTGATTAATAACTTTGCAAATATAAGTGGTTAACTATAAATTATTCTGTTAAATCTTGAAGTCATTAATTAATCTTCTTGCTTTTTTGTAATTAGGTTGCGGTATTTGTAAGAAAATTAAAAAAATATTTTAAGAGTTATTCATTATTTAGGAGAACTGTGTTTTTTTGTATTATTTATTTATTTTTTTGTATTTTTGCTTATTTCTTATTCTTTAACTTTTTAATTTATGTATTAAGCCCTTCTCATGGCTCAGTGACAACATGAACCGCTGGTGAGCATCAGGACTTACCCTGTAGGTTTGTCGTTTTAAGGGCATTTTGTGCACACTTTAGACGAATTAGACCGGGATCTACAGTTTAACGTGGATTCCGAACCAATAACAAAAATCTATGCTACTGCGCATCACTGTGGAGTCGAACCAAGATGTAACGTAGGTAAATCCAAACCTAGAAAAACAAAAGTATGATGATCTCGGAATCTTTTTCAAAACTTTTTCATAAAGAAGCCATTTAGCAAAAATAATAAAAAAGCCCGACTCCTGGCTCAGTGGTAACATGCACTTCTAGTGATCGTTAGGGCTAAGGTTTATTCCGCTGGCGGCTTTGTTGTAGACACTGTTTCAAAAACCGAAGAGCCTCACTGGCGTTTGTGATGTTCAGCATCTTACCTCGAGAGTCACACTATCTTGTGGAGTATCCTGTTTTTTTACGAAATTCAAATGTGTGTTAGGGCCTACTAAATACCCTCCCGGTAGATACGTATCTCATTCAGTGTCACGGAGCCAAGCCAGACTTCTATCTACAGATGCTCCCTCATTACAGAATCTGTCCCTCCCGCATTGCCATTAGAGCACATGGTTCTTGGGTTCATTCTAGATGTTGCTGTCGACTAAGTGGGATATGAAATATTTATATATTACATTGTTAAAAGTAAAATAATAGCCTAAGCATTTCTACGAATAGAAAAATTAGCATAACGAAAACCACATCTGTCATTTTTGTTTCAACAAATTAATTTCTTTTAAAAATTCAAAATACTTTTCTAAGAAATTATTTCATTCTTTAATCAAAAATCATGATACATTCAATAATATGATATCTTATTTTCTTGTAATATCCTATGATATAAGTGATCCTTAAATTAAACGTATGGTATCATAATATAAGCTTTATCAATAATAAGTAAAGAGAAGCAATATATTCAGAAGAAAGTTTAATAAACTCGACATTAAATAAAGCCTAAAGCAAAAGTAATTTGTATTGCTATTATTACCTGCTGTTCCATGGTAAAAACAACAACCTAGGATTGCATTAATGATAATAATAATTACATGAATATCAATTTGCATGAAAAATACGTAGGATTTTCTGTTATAAATAGAAATTAATGGAGGGAAATTGAATGAGGCAAACGAAACACAGAAAAAATTAAAAAACATTAAAAATAACTTGAAACTTCCCAGCAAAAATTTTTTTATAAAAATATGTATTTCATTATTAAAACTTGCCATTTCTATCTAATGAATACATTTGTTATTATGTTATCTAATGAATAGTTTGAATGATATTTGGTAATAATAACAACCGATTATAATAGGTAACAATAACGACCCATTACTACATTAGTGATAATAACAATTATATGATAATACAATTTGATTGAAAAAATATATAGGATTCTCTGTTATAAAGGGGAATGAATGAAGGAAATTGAATGATGCTGAAGTAATACAAAAAAAAATTAAAAATCACATTTAAAATAATTTGTGACTTCCCAGCAAATATTCTTTAAAGTCTTTTATAAAAAATATGTGTTTTTATTAAAACTTGCCATTTCTATCTAATGAATGATGTTAGGTGCTATCTAATGAATAATTTGAATGATAGTTGGTAAAAATTACAACAAATTGTAATCGATTTGTAAAAATAACAACCGATTATTGTATTGGGGAAAATAAAAACTATATCAGCAAACAATTTGCCATTTTTATCTAATGCATATAATTGATGTTATCTAATGAATAGTTTGAAGGATAGTTGGTAAAAATAACCACCGATTATTACAGCAACCGATTATAATCGGTTGTTAAAAGTAACGACCAATTATTGCAATGATAATATTAATTTTATGATCATACAACTTGCACGGAAAAATAGGAAAGATTTTCTGTTGTAAATGGAAATGATTGAAAGAAAATTGAATGATGCAAACAAAATACAGAAAATTTAAAAAATATTAAAAATACTAGAGACTTCTGAGGAAATGTTTTAAAACTTTTTTTTTTTTTTATAAAAATATGTGTTATTTCAATTCCTTCTATTAGCTCATACTCCCCTATATATATCTTGTTCAAATTTTCAATCGTTAATAAAATACTTTTTATTCATCCACTCAAGTTCAAATACATTTTTTTTTTTTTGAACTTGCAGTGGATGACAATTGATGTTAATACAGTTTTTTTAAATATTAATTCATTCATTAAATTTAATTAATTAATTGTAGTTTTTTTTTTACATTTAAGTTGCATGTATCTACCAATAGATGGCGCCAGATAAACTTAAAAAAAAATAAATGAAAAATATTTATAAAGGACTTTCTGCAATGTAGAGGAATTGACTTTAATTTTTTTTATTTTACTTGTTTTTATTGAAACCTGTAATTTTTATTTAAAGAATGATGTTTTATGTTTTCTAATCAATAGTTTGAATGATGTTTGATGTTATCTAATGAATAGTTTAAATGATGTTTGATGTTATTTAATGAATAGTTTGAATGTCTGATGTTTTTAATTATGAATTAAAAAAAAAAAAAAACAGTTATGGATTTTGAAATTATTTGATATCAATTCGCATTCTCCTTTAAAATCACAATTTCTTTGAAGCTTTGTTGAAAATAAAACTGCCCATAGTATTTTCTATTAAAACATAAGCTAAACAATTTATTTCAAGTAAAAAATAATTCATTCAAACTGAAAGAAAGAAAATTAACGTTGTAATTCAATGATTCAAAAAAAAAAAAATAAATAAATAAAAGCACACTAATTAACATAAATTGGATGCCAAAAAATATATATGTTACTATATATTTAAAAATATATATTCTATTGTATAGAATATTAAAAATCATAGGATAAATCTGAAATAAAATAAATTATTATTAATCATTAAAATTCATAGTTTTTAATGTAGTTTATTGTGCATATTAAACTATATTTACAACATGTTTTAAAAAAGAATAACACGATTTGTATAATGAAATGCATTTAAATAATTATTTTTAATCTGTGTAAAATCTAAAAAGAAATAGACACAGTTATAGTTTTTAAATAAATTAAAACATATTGTTAGTAGTCGCAATATAATAAGAAAAAGCAATTAATTGCAATTTTTCATTTTCATGTTTTTTAAGAAAACATATGAAACAAAGGAATAATATTTAATGAGGATTTTTGTAAAGTTTCAATAGTAAAATAAAGTTTCATTTATCAATTATAAATGTATAAGTATAATTTTAAAAGTTATTCTTCAATTCTACTTCAGATTTTAATACACGGAAAATTTGAACAGAAAGACATGATTCATTAAATATTTAATTGGAAAAAAACCTCAACTACAAATGAAACCTTTTTATGAAAACGAAACTTATATTTAAAAATAATAGAATTCTTGTCAAATCAGAAAAATTTCCTTTTTATCTTTAGAAATGATAAATTATATTTGGGGGCTTATAGGTAATCTAAACTTTCTTGTAAAATCATTTTTTCCAACTATGAACGATTTTGAAAAAGAAACTTTACAGTTCAGTTATCTCACGGTCTCGGTATATGAAATTGAAATTCCATTTTTTTACTTTCAGATTTCTTTACATTTTTTTTTATCGTGATTCTATTTTAGCATGAATGACCTTTTACCTTTTTATTTAGTACAATAGAAAAATCATCAATTGAGAGAAAATTGAAGTAAATGTTTCATTGAAATCTTGTAAGAATTAGATAATTTTTAAAAATGTGCTTTAATTAACAAAAATTTGAAGCGGAATCATTCTGGTGAATTATGCATTTATATTTTGGATTAATGGAATTCGGTTTGAAAACTACAAGCAAGCCATACTAAAAACTCTCGTTTCTGGTGAGAATGGAGATATATCCGTAGGGAAGAAAATCCTTTCTTTGGCCTCAATGAGAAGTAGGCGAATACCAAGTACTATTTTTGTAGTATAAGTCTGCAATTCAGGCTATCATCTCTGTGGCCTGATGACTCGCAAAAAGAACGAAAAACTGTATATCTAATTTAAGTATATTGCAAAACCTACATAAAAAGTTATTTGCCAATGGGTTCCAGTCCACTGTTGGATATATTGCAATGAAATGACCGGCATTTTAGCTAAAAAAAAGGAACTAGGTTCCTACATATTCCATGGGGTCCTATTCCCTTATTCCACTATAGTGCAAAGAAATAAAAAAGCATGCCTAAAGACTTCCGATTCAGGTAAGCTGACCAAATAAAGGAAAAGTGTTGGTGGAATCTCTTTAATCTAAAAGTTCCAGCTGCCCCTAGACGGTATGCTGTTGCAGCATTTCGGTAGGACACTCGGAATGATTGCCTTGCAAGGACTTTGAGTTAGATTTAACATCTTTTCATCCCTTAATTGTGTATTTTGCGGGAGAAACATTGTGTTATGGAGATGCCCTGAGGTTCTGGACATTTATATGATAGATACTGGCAACAGGAGGGAAACTTTTAAGATCTCCAGACTGGCTGGCTTGTGCTGACTTTTTAACATTTTTTTTGATTTTGCATTCTGATCTCCCGTGCTGTTTTTTTTCTTAGCTTCCTGTGTATTGTGTTATGTGTGTACTTGACTCCCACTAGTGAATGAATTTTATGCGTAAGTACTACTGCTAAAAAAAAAAAAAAAATGGTAGCGTTAGTTTAAAATTGTAGTGTTCACCTTAAATTCAACATAAAGACTTCCAGTGACTGCAACCTTTATATTGGAATCTGCAACACATTTAACATTCTAATAATAAACGATTTCCCTTCAAACTCCCATTATTTGAATATAACTAACAGCATTAACTATAAATGCCAAAACTGGTCATTTTTAGTCACAAAATGATTTCCATCGTAATTTACAAAATGACTTCAATAATGACTTGCCGCCTAATGGCCAATTGAAAAAACGCTCTGGCCTTTCTTACCACAGGCTTCAGGTTCGAATTCTGGCGGTGGCATGGATGTTTGTGCGTGATTCGGAAACCTTGTTAAACTGTAGATCGCGGTCAAATTAACCTAAAATTTGCATAAAATGACCATAGAGCGACAGACCAAACCAAACCAATAAATAATAACTTATAAAATGACAAGTTTTAAATCATTAGTGATGAGTACTGCAATTCGAGAAATTGCATTCAGAAACGAAGAGATTCGGTGGCGATTGGGGCAGCATAAGTAATCGTCACGCTTTGAAAACTACACTTCTTGGTGTGAGTTTTTAAGGTTTTCTTACGTAAGCTAAAAATTTATTCCCTTAGGCAAGGCATTAAGTGCATTATTTCCCATTTTTCCTGGATGACCTATTCGTAGCATACATTTGTAGTTCCCCAATGCATAAAAATAGTTTCAATGATATAAAGGATTTAGGCCTTTGTGTAAAAGCAAAGAAGGAATATACTATACATAGAGCGAAAGTTAACTTGGGAATAAACTGAACGAAATGCCCCATGTATTGTTAGCTTAAACTAATGTGGAGATTATAATTCATTCAAGCACAAATGAGCAGAAAATTAGTCCTAATGCAATGAATTGAATTAACACGCTATTCTAAGCTCAATATCTCTCTTTTAAATGCTGACTTAGTTTGCCTGAATAGAATTCTACAGAGGTTCTTAATTTGCTGACATAGCTGAATCGGTACCTTTTAACTGTTAAAACCACTTTTTAAACGGTTTCCATTTAGCAAAGATATGCATTATTTAATAATTATAATAATATAGTGTTTTAAAGTAATTCAAATATTTTTTATTATTAATGCATTTAATAATAATACCCAAAAAAATAAAACAGTTCAATTTTAACTAATAATTTAATATTTAATTGAATTATTCATCTATATGATGTAATAATGACTGTAATAATTTAAATAGTTCATCTATATATGATGTAATAATGGCTGTAATAATTTAAATAGTTCATCTACTATATATGATGGCCGAATGAACTAGCGCTCGGGCGTTAGGTGTTATAGGTTTCGATTCGAGTTCCGGCTGTGCCATGGATGTTTTTAATGATGCAGAATCCATTTTAATCTCTGTTTAACATGATTGTAGAGCGTTTTATGTAGGGCTGACATAGATACCCCGTAAAAGAAAGCAGCCTGATGGCCAATTGACTCAGCACTTTGGCCTTTGGTAACCACATGCTTCAGGTTCGAATCCCCTAGCAATGGCATGGATGCGGTGGTTCGGAATCCACCTTAAACTGTATGTCGCGCCTAATTAGCCTAAAGTGTGCACAAAATGACCGTAGAGTGACAAACCAAACCAAACCGTAAAAAAAAAAAAAAATTAAAACATCTCCTGTCTCGAAATCTTTCAGTAGGCAGTAGGCATTGGCCCACCGTGGGGCTGTTACTCCAATGAAGAAGAAGAAGAATGTCGAAAAAAACAATATAATATAAAAATGCAGTAATTTCTGAAGGAAAATTTTTGAATATATTAATAATTTATAGACAAACATAAAATCAGTATTTATTCAATTAAAGATAAAGAAGATAATTTTTTTCATTAAACTCCGATGTTGTTCATTAAGATTTAAGGGATCTTCATTTCGATATTTTGAAACAGAGAAGATTTTCCCACGTAACCTTAAATGGTATTGATTAACATTTGTATTATCCATTAAGAAAATCAGTGAAACTCTCCATTTAAAAGGAACCTATTTGGAGTAGAAATCATTCTTTTTGAAAAATAATTAAATAATGATAGAATTCCTACTCTACCATCCTTCAGACGACAAAATGAGTTTGTAGTGAAGCTGAAGATCAATGGATATTTGTATTGAGAAAATTGATTTTTCTGAAACAAATTTCTCTTTTTTCTCTCTCTCTCTTAACTTCATTATTTAATAATCAATTAACCCTTTTGATGAAAGCTAATTAATAATCAATTAACCTGTTTGAATTTCTTTTTGAATGACTCGTCTTTGACTAAAAATAAGTACTTTCTGATGTTGACAAAAGTTAATTAAAGCAAAGGTCCTTTCGTGCAAACAGTTATGGAAATTGAAACATCCGTTTTGAAACACTACGATATTTATTATTATTTTTTGTAAAAATAAAACTGAGCAAAATAAAAATAAAATCTATTCAGTTTTTTATTTAGAAACAATAGCTCAAAAGATGGATTTCCAGATATATATTTTTTTAGATATATGTTTTTCATGCAAGTTTTTAAATAAAAATAAAGGTTATTTTTGTGCAAGATTTTCCCAGATTTGAATGCATTAACTACACAATTTAAAATGTAAAATGCTACAGATATTTTGAGACAGTCATTTATTTTTTTTTTGTTTTAACTTGAATTTCATAGAATTTTGGTAATTTTTATTATTTGGTAATTCTCGGTAAAATTTAATTTTTTTTTCTAATCACAAATATTACAAAATTGTATATTTGCAAATATATCACTAAAATATCTCGATGTCAGAATAAAAAATAAAAAATAAATAAATAAAATAAATTAAAAAAAAAAAAAACACCTCCTATTAAAACGTCTAAATTAGTTTTCAGTGTTTTATTTATTTTTTTTTAACATAGTGTCACTAATAGGGAAAATTTAATTACCCTGTCAGTATAAAAATATACTGTAGTGTGCAAGTTGAGCAAACCAGATTGTAACCGGGTGTGGTTGGGTTGACATATTTGAGGCACAGGTTTGAGAAATCACAGGTTTATTTTACACACGCACAAACACCAAACACATACAATTAGGGACATACGATATTTAACGGGTTTGGTGTCAGATAATTGTATATCCGTGAAAGGATTCCATTTATAAGCCGGAAATCCGATACTCGGTTGCGAGCAGGAGTGCGAAATATACTTCCTCTGCGGGTGAGAGTCTGTAGACCAATTAATATATTTCCTCTCGTAATAAATATAACTACTTAAATATATTTCTCTCCCGATGAGAGACTGAAGTAAACGTTTTTTAGCAGAAGCGCGTAGTTGCGCTGTATTTCCTCTCGGGTTTGAGTTCGGGTTTGGTCTCGGGTCCAACTCACAATTTCTCCTGAACGTCACAAGGGGCGCTTTTGCCAGTAGGTACCAGGAAAAGCAGGATTGCAATACTTATGTTTTAGATATTATTAAACATTAATAATCATTTACAAATTATAATAATATATTTAAAATAATTATACGTAAAAAAATTATTAAAAAAAAATCATAAATATGATTCAATACAAAATAAATTAGATTAAATCGTTATTTGTAATAATATATAACTAATAAATTGTACATTTTATATCATAATATCTGATGAATGTAAATTATATTTGATGTAGTAGTAATTTTTATTCTGTGAGTTGTAATTAGATTTTAAATATAAAATAGTTAAAAAATCATATCTTCTAATAAAACAATAACAATGGCACAATTAAATCTTACAAATAATGCCACAATTAAATTATTATTTTGCGTTAAACAAAAAATTAGAATGATTAATAACTTCGTATATTATTGTATGAATTTAAAAGCTTTAAGATAAAAATAGAAAAACATAATAATTCAAATTTGTTTCATTTTATGCTAGTTCCACCATAGCTAAACTTTTTAGCATGTAGACCTAAAACAAAGAACTACTTTAATTAGTTAAATTTATTTTCACAAAAGACCAAAAGAAAAAAAATGCACTTTTTTTAAACCTAAATATAAAAACGGAAAATAATAGTACAGATTTATATTTTTTGATTTAATATAAGCATTTTACCCTTTTGATACCCGCGAAAAAAAATTGCTCGTGAATATATACTACAGGTATGTGTATTTTCCGGCAATAAATTTTTCTAAAACTTCGAAGAAATATTTCGTTCAAATTTTGGATACGTCATGGAGAAACTATTAAAAGTGGCATTTTTCCCTTTCAATGTCGTTTCCAGAACAATTTATTACGACTCACGCGAACATTCCTATGGAATTATGATTCCGTTTTCATTTCCTACTCTGGAATGGAATGAACTTTCTGATATTTCTTTTATTAATTTTCACGAAAAAGAGAATTTTGTAATAAATGATAGGAAGGAGAAACCGTTAAAATAAAAACAAATAAATTATTTTTAGATTAGAAACATAATTCATATCCGTGACTTTCATTTGAATGAAGCGTTTTATTTCAGCTTCTTGAAACAAAATTATTGTTAAGAGTCTGTGAATTGATTCGAAACTGGTGATTCGCAAATTAAACTGCAACAATTTTATTTTCCTACTAATTAAAATACTTTGTTTTGTTGAAGATAAAATATTAATATTTTATTTTTAATATAAATTTAGAAAATCTGATTTTAATTTTATTTAAAAATATTACATTTTTTTGTGTATTTAATATATTTTTAGTTTTTTCTAAAGACAAACATCCCGATTAAATTTCGACATGTTCTTTTTTTTATTAAACATTAGTCCCAACTGATTCATTTACTATCAAAATTTTTTATTTTAAGTCATTAAGAATTATTCATGACAATGATAGTATTAAAAATATTAGCAATATAAATATTGAAAGTAAATAATAAAATTGACTAAATTCACCTAGAATCATTTCAATCTTGATTGGTATTTAAAAAGAAAAACCTACTATGTGAAATATGTAATGAAATACACTCATGTCCATAAATTACGGATAATTTGAATCACACAGAAATTTGAATTCTAAAATAAAAATTTCACCTTTAGAATTATAACACACATCTTGAAGAAGAATATGCAAATCACAGAAAACCACCAGATGGCGCGGATAGTACGTCACAATGACGTGAGTGTAAGATAGGGATAAAGGAATGGTGGCAAAGAAGTAAAATTGTTCACAAGCGCTTAAAAGCCTTTCAGTGCAATAACCGCATAGTTATGGCACAAAGGAAGCATTTGGATAATTTTTACGTGGTAGAATTATCGGACGACTGGAATGTGGACGTACCCAGCTGGAAGTCTCCGAGGAACTTGGAATCATAGTGTCATCTCAGGCTTTGGCAACGATTCAAAGATGATGGTAATGAGTAGATGTTACAGCACAGGTCGCCCCCGAGTTACAACGCCGAATAAGTGGGCCGGTATTTAGCAGTTACTGCCAAAAAGAAACAGACGGAGCACAGCATCAGACCTGTCTCGTCAGCTCTCTTTCAGCTCACTGGTATGACAGTTTCAGGCAGATCGTGTACAGACGCTTAGGGCAAAGAATCTTATATGCTCGTAGGCCTGTCAGATGTGTTCCACTTACCGCAACTCATTGTCGCCAGCGATTAACCTGGAGTAGGAGCATGCATTGGACACCGCAACAGTGGTCTTGTGTGATGTTTTCCGACGTGTCTAGGTTTAGTTTGCAGTCTGATTCTCGCCGGACTTTCATATGGAAGCGCCAGGTACCGTTACCACCAAGAGAACACCATTGAACGGCACAGTTACGGTGGTGCAGGATGGCTCGTTTGGAGAGGTATTATTCTTGGTTCCAGAACTGACCTGCATGTTCAGGTGTAACGATGACAGGTCATCTATCGGGATGTCATTGTGGAACAACATGTACAGTTTTTTTTGAGCGCCATGGGTGCTGAATTTCTGTTTATGGATGACAACGCCCGTCCCCTCACCGTGCAAACATTGTAGAGGTATGCCTTCAATTGGAGGATATCACCCGTATGGATTGGCCAGCATACTCACCGGACTTGAGATCAATAGAGCATGTGTGGGATACGTCCTGGAAACGGCTCGTTAATCCCCCCCACCTGTCAACCGGAATTTTCGGAGGGCATTGCTTGAAGTGGTGTACTATTGCCCAAGAACAATTGATAATTTGATACTCAGCATGCCTAGGCGTTATAAATTCCGTTTTTCATCGTCAGGAGACATACTCCATGGAATTAACCATCATACTGACCATGTTATACTGTTTTTCCAAAAGGTTCTTTTTGAAATTTGATAGGAAGAAGAAACCAATTTTTATTAATTATGTCAAACATAAGCATATTTTTGCTCTTTAAATTAATTCCTATAAAATGACTTTACAAATAAGTCAAATTTGTTTTCACTTCTGCCTCTTTCTTTGTTAAAGTCATTATCCTTAATTTATGGACTTGAGTGTGAAAGTTATAATAGCTACATCAAAGAGTTTATTTTGATTTTTGATTTTAAATTTTAATTTAAAATTAAAGACATTAATTAAAGCATTTATCATTTCAATCATGACAGCAATTATTGTTATTTTTATGTATTAGAAAATTAGCATATACATTTTGAATTTATCATAGGGACAAGCAAATAAATGTTTTTCAGTAAAAATTACAATAATTAGTTGACTTTACAATATTTACGTTTACAATAGCTTACATATATAAGCATTAATATTCGTTAAAAAATTTTAGAAATACATTTTAAATAATTATAAGTAAAAATAAGTAACAAAAATCATAAATATTAAAAATAAATTAGATAGAATCGTTATTTCTAAGAACATATCACCAATAAGTTTTACATTTTTATAAGATAATATCTGATGAATGTAAATTATATGTAATAAGTATTTTTATTCTGTGAGTAATTTTGGTTTTTAACTATACCAGTAAAATAATTAAAGAATCTTATCTTCTTAATAAAACAACAAAAGGCCCAAAAAAATTCTTATTTTATGTTGAAAAAATAAAAATGGTTAATAAGTTTATATACAACTGTATGAATTTAAAAGCTTTTAAAACATAAATAGGACTAAGAATATTATAATTGAAATTTCATTATTTTTAGTTCAACTAGAGCTAAAATTTGTAACACATAAACCTAAGACAGAGAACTGCTTTAATTAGTTTATTTTATTTTTCACAAAAGACCAAAAGAAAAAATGCACTTTTTTAAAATCTAAATATAAAAAAAGGAAAAAATAGTACAGATTTATATTTTTGATTTAATATAAGCATTTTACCCTTTTGATACCAGCGGAAAAATTCACGTGAATACATACCACAGGTATGTGCATTTTCCGGCAATAAATTTTTCTAAAACTTCGAAGAAATATTTCATTTAAATTTTGGATACGTCCTGGAGAAACCATTAAAAGTGAGCATTTTTCCCTTGCAATGTCGTTTCCAGAACAATTTATTATGACTGACGTGAACATTCTATGGAATTATGATTCCGTTTTCATTTCCCACTTTCGAATGGAATGAACTTACTGATATTTTTTTTATTAATTTTTCCAAAAGATAATTTTGTAATAAATGATAGGAAGAAGAAACCGTTAAAAGTAAGAACAAAATAAATTATTTTAGATTAGAAATATAATTCCTATCCGTGACTTTCATTTGAATGAAGCTTTTTATTTCAACTTGAAACGAAATTATTGTTAAAGTATATCTGAATTGATTCAAAACTTGGTGATTCGCAAATTAAACTGCAACAATTTTGTTTTGGTATTAATAAAAACTTTGTTTTGTTGAAGATAAATGATTAAATATTTTATTTTTTTATGAATTTAGAAAATCCGTTTAGTTTTTTATTTAATAATATTACAATTTTTTTGTGTGTGTATTTAATATATTTTTAGTTTGATCTGAGGCAAATTTCCCCATTAAAATTTGACATATATATTTTTTTAATTAAACCACAGTCCCACCTGATTCATTTATAACTAAAATATTGTTTTATGGTATTAAAAAATGATTTATAATAGCACTGATAATTTATAACAAGAAAAATATTAGATTCCATAGCAATGTAAATATTGAAAGTAAATAATAAGAGTGAATAAATTTACTTAGAATTATTCCGTTCTTGATTATTATTTTAAAAAATAAATAAATAAAGTTTACTGTGCTTGATATGCAAAGAAATAAGTTTATAATTTCTAAAACAAAGTGTTATTTTGATTTACATTTTAAATTGTAATTAAAATATAAATGAGACAAAGAACACCATAACTGAAATTTACTTATTTTATGCTGGTTCAACCATAGATAAAATTTGTAGCTATACAAACCTAAGACAAATAACTACTTTAATTAGTTTAGTTTTTATATTTAGAAAAGGCCAAAATGCAAAAATGCCAAAAAATGCACTTTTAAAATCTAAATATAAAAAAAGGAAAACAGTACATATTTATATTTTTGATTTAACTTAAGCATTTTAACCTTTTGATACCCGCGAAAAAAATTGCACGTGAATACATCGTACAGGTATGTGCATTTTTCCAGCAATAAATTTTTCTACAACTTCGAAGAAGTATTTCATTTAAATTTTAGCTACGTCATGGAAGAACCATTAAAAGTGGCATTTTTCCCTTGCAATGTCGTTCCAGAACAATTTATTACGACTCACGCGAACATTCCTATGGAATTATGATTCCGTTTTCATTTCTCCACTTTGGAATGGAATGAATTTTCTGATATTTATTTTTATTAATTTTTCAGGGAAAAGAGAATTTTTAATAAATGATAGGAAGGAGAAGCTATTAAAAATAAAAACAAAATAAATTATTTTTAGATTAGAAATATAATTTCTATCCGTGGCTTTCATTTGAATGAAGCGTTTTTTTTCAACTTGAAACAAAATTAATATTAAGAGTATCAGAATTAATTCAAAACTTGGTGATTCACAAATTAAACTGTAAAAATTTTATTTTGGTACTATTTAAAATACTTTGTTTTGATGAAAATAAATAAAATATTAATATGAATTTAGAAAATCTGTTCGTTAAATTTAATAATTTTTACAATCTGAATAGATTCAAAATTTGATGTTTCACAAAAAAAAAAAACTGCACCAATTTTTATTTTGGTACTAATTAAAATACTTAGTTTCGTTGAAGGTAGAATATTAAATATTTTTATTTTCTTATGAATTTATGAAATCGTTTAATTTTATTTAATAATATTACAATGTGTTTTTGTGTGTTTAATATATTTTTAATTTGATCTCGAGGCAAATATATCAATTAAAATTTTCATGTCCTTTTTTTAATTACATATCAGTCCCAATTGATTCATTTATAACTAAAATATTTTTTCATGGCGTTTAAAAAATGATTTATAGCGATATTCAAGATGATTTATAACAACATAAAATATTATATTGTTTAGCAAATGTAAATATTGAAAGTAAATAATAAAATTGAATGAAGTTACCTAGAATTATTTCCAAACTAGATTATTATTCAAAAAATAATAATAAAGTAAATAAATAAAAGTAAAATTTACTATGCGTAATATGCAATGAAATAAATTATAATTTCTAAAACAAAGTGCTATTTAGATTTAGATTTTAAATTGTAATTAAAATATAAATAAGACAAAGAACACCATAACTGAAATTTCTTTATTTTATGCTGGTTCAACCATTGCTAAAATATGTAGCATATAAACCTAATAGAAACAACTACTTTAATTAGTTTAGTTTTTTTTTTTTACAAAAAGGCCAAAACGGAAAAATGCACTTTTTATTTAAAAAAAAAAAAAGGAAAAAATAATAGTGCAAATTTATATTTTTTGATTTAACATAAGCATTTTACTCTTTTGATACCAGCTGAAAAAAATTGCATGTGAATATATACCCCAGGTATGTGCATTTTCAGCAATAAATTTTTCTAGAAGTTCGAAGAAATATTTCATTTAAATTTTGGATACGTCATGGAGAAACCATTAAAAGTGGCATTTTTCCCTTGCAATGTCGTTTCCAGAACAATTTATTACGACTCACGCGAACATTCCTATGGAATTATGATTCCGTTTTCATTTCCCACTTTCGAATGGAATGAACTTTCTGATATTTCTTTTTATTAATTTTTCCGAAAAGAGAATTTTGTAATAAATGATAGGAAGGAGAAACTGTTAATATAAAAACAAAATAAATTATTTTTAGATCAGAAATGTAATTCCTATCCGTGACTTTCATTTGAATGAAGCGTTTTATTTTCAACTTGAAACAAAATTATTGTTAAGAGAATCCGAATTGATTCGAAACATGGCGATTCGCAAATTAAACTGCAACAATTTTTATTTTGGTACTAATTAAAATATTTTGTTTTGTTGATTTTATTATAATTTAGAAAATCTGATAAGTTAAATTTAATAATATTACAATCTGAATTCATTCAAAACTTGATGTTTCACAAATTAAACTGCAATAATTTTATTTTGGTGTTAAATAAAATACTTTATTTTGCTGAAGATAAACGTTTAATATTATGAAAATAAAAAATCTGATTTTTAATTTAGTAATATTAATTTTTTTTTTTGTATTTAATAAATTTTTAGTTTGATCTGACTCCAGATATTCCGAATAAAATTTGCCGTCCTTTTTTTAATTAAACAACAATCCCAACTGATTCATTTATAATTAAAATGTTGCTTATTGCTTTAAAAATTATTTATAACAATGCTAATGATGATTTATAAACAAAAAAAATATTAGATTGAGTAGCAATGTAGATATTGAAAGTAAATAATTAAATTGAAAATTTTTATCTAGAATTATTCCACTCTTGATTGGCATATCAAAAAATAAATAAATAAAAATACAAAAAAAAATTTAACTATGCGTATTATGCAATGTAATAAGATATAATTACTAAGTCAAAAGTGTTATTTTGATTTACATTTTAAATTGTAATTAAAATATAAATCATACAAAGAACTCCATAACTGAAATTTCCTTATTTTATGCTGCTGGTTCAACTATAGCTAAAATTTGTAACGTATAAACCTAAGACAAATAACTGCTTTAATTAGTTAAGTTTATTTTCACAAAATACAGAAGGAAACAAATGTATTTTTTTTTTTTTTTCTAAATATAAAAAAAAGGAAAATTGTACACATTTATATTTTTAATTTAATGTAAGCATTTTACTTTTTTGATACCCGCAAAAATTGCACGTGCATGCATGTATACCACAGGTATGTGCATTTTCCAGCAATAAATTTTTCTAAAACTTGGATGAAATATTTCATTTACATTTTGGCTACGTCATGGAGAAACCATTAAAGTGGCATTTTCTCTTTGCAATGTCGTTTCCAGAACAATTTATTACAACTCACGCGAACATTCCTATGGAATTATGATTCCGTTTTCATTTCCCACTTTGAAATGAACTGAACTTTCTGATATTTCTTTTATTAATTTATCCGAAAAGAGAATTTTGAAATAAATGATAGGAAGGAGAAACTGTTGAAATAAAAACAAAATAAATTATTTTTAGATTAGAAATATCATTCCTGTCCGTGACTTTCATTTGAATGAAGCGTTTTATTTCAACTTGAAACTAAATTATTGTTAAGAGAATCTGAATTGATTCGAAACTTGGCGATTCGCAAATTATTTTTATTACATTATGTTTTATTATGTTATTTTTTATTATTTTATTATTTATTTAGTTATTTATTTATTATTTTATTATTATTTATTTGTTTTTATTTTTTACATTTTTTTGTGTATTTAATATATTTTTAGTTTGATCTTAAGGCAAATATCCCGATTAAAATTTGCCATGCCCTTTTTCAAACTGCAACAATTTTTATTTTGGTACTAATTAAAATACTTTCTTTTGTTGAAAATAACATTATAATATTTAATTTTCTTATGAAGATAGAAAATCTGATTTTAATTTAATAATATTAAATTTTTTGGTTATTTAATATATTTGTTTAATCTGCAGGCAAATATCCTGAATGAAATTTGCCATGTTCCTTTCTCAATTGAAACAACAGTCCAAAAACATTCATTTACAAATAAAAATTTTTTAATAACATTAAAAATGATTTATGACTATGCTAATATTTTTGTTGGCATAAATCTTTAGAATGCTTAGCAATGTAAATATTAAAAGTAAATAATAAAATTGAATAAATTTACCTAGAATTATTAATTAGTATTTTTTTCAAAAACCTTTTAAAAAGCCTAGTATGTTAAATATGTAATGAAATAAATTATAATTGGTAAATCAAAATAACACTTTGATTTTCATTTTAAATAGTAATTTACAATCAAAAAGTATAATTAAAACATTTATCATTTAAATCAGGGCAGCAATTATTGTTATTTTAATGTATTAGAAAATTAGCATATACATTTTTAAATTATCATGGATATAAACAAATAAATATTTGTTAGGTAAAATTAATTAAATATTACTTAAACAGCACATTTATTGCATTTAAATCATGCTGACAAATAGTATTCATTTTTTAAAAAATTAAAATTAATACTAATTAAAAATTACTATTAAAAACTACTAAAATTTAAATTCCTCCAATGTCTAAATATTTTTTTGAAATTGAAAAAGTTTTAAAAGTTTTAATTAATTAAAATAAATATAATTGTTTAGCTGCACAAAAATATTTTTGGATATTTCGGATTCCCTTAGGATAAAAAAACAGCTTAAATGTTTATGACGCTGATATTTTAAAATTTAAAAATTATCTATTATTTTTAATATTAATAAAATAAATTACTAATATAATTTAAAAATAATCCTCATTCTTAATAATTAAAATAGTCCCAACGGATTCACTTACAATACCCTCGTATAAATAATGTTTTTATGGCATTAAAATGATTTTTAACAATGCTAGTATTATAAATATTAAATTGATTACTAATGCAATTATTAAAATAAATAATAAAATTAAATAACTTTACCTAGAATTGTTCCAATCTTAAATTGTATTTTTGAAAGCCTATTATGTAAAATATGCAATGTTATACATGCTAAATCCAGAGTGTTACTTTGATTTATGTTTTAATTTGTAATTTAAATTGAAGAATTATGATTAAAACATTTATCATTTCAATCATGACAGCAATTATTGTTATTTTTATGTAATAGAAAATTAGTATTAACATTTTAAAATTATCATAAAGATAAAGAAATAAATGTGTGCTAATAAAAATTACTTTTAACAGCACATTTAAGTATTTAAATCGTGTTAACAAACAATATGCAATTTTTTAAAAAAATTATTATTAAAATTCTTCTAATGTCTAAATATTTTTAAATAAAACTTTTTCAATATCATAAGGAATTAAAATAAATAAAGTTGTTTAGTAATCATAGTAGCAATTACTGTATTTTTTATGTATCAGTAAATTAGCGTGTACATTTTAAAAATTATTATAGAGGTAAATAAATAAATATTTGTTAGTAAAAATAATTAAAATTTACATTAATAGTGGTAAGTTTAATACATTTAAATCATTTTAACAAATAGCATGTAAAAGTATTTTTAAATCATAATTAAAATACATCCAGTGTCTAAATATTTTTAAAATTGAAATTGTATTTTAAAATTCTAATAAATTAAAATGAATAGTTATTCGTAACTCAAAAATATGCTTGGAGTTTTGATTTCCTTTAGGATAAAAAAAACAACTTAAATGTTTATGACGATTTTATTTTAAATAAAAATATAATAAATAAAAATATTCAATGTAAATTACAGTTAATCTTAATAAATATGTATTTCATTTGGTAGTTTTTAAGAAATATTTTTGAACACAAATGCAAACTTCAAGAATAATGAAAGATTAATTAAAAATAAACGATTGTGTTAAATTCATATGATAATTAAAAAAATTACTTAGTCTTATATTTTTTTATATTACTAGATATCTACCTGGACTTCTAGATTATTTATTTTCCATAAGTTGTGTGAAAATTTCGTTCTTTGAAATGCATTTATTTGCTTAATTAAAAGAGATTATGTATGGCTTTAAATATTTCAAAACTAAATAGGAATATAATCAAACAATAGTAAGTAATATATTTTTTTTTATTCACAAAGCAACACAGAAATGTTTTTAATAACCAGACATTTTTCAAATATTAACGACTCATCTACAACAAAATCATTCAATCTACAACAAAATAAATATTAATATCGAAAATGTATTGTGCCAAAAGAAAATATATATATTATTTTTCTCCTCAGAGATACAATACATTTTTCAATTTTTTATTCCCTGAAGCATTTAATACTCAAACATTCTAAAATAATATTCTAAAGATTAAAATAACGAATAAAGAAAAAAAAAGTTCGAATTTTACAAGGAATCTTCACATGCTAACGAGCTTATATTTCAAGAAAGGATTTCTTTAATTAAAATCAATGAAACTAATTAACCTATTCTTTTATATTGACAGAGTACTGTGCACACATTTTTCCGATGTTATAATACAAATTTTAATGTCTTTCTCATCATCTCTCAGTCAGTGTTTATTCTCTTAGATTCCATGGGTATTTTTCTTTGTTTGCTTTTCATTTAAGAAAGCTCTTAAAATATTAATTTTGGAATATATACACGAAGCGTTAGAGAAACTGTATTCAAACTAACTGGTCAATATCATTTTTCTTCTTTTTAACACGACGGAAAAGGTCATCAAAATGTCTACTTATTTAAATAAGCATTAAATTAGTTTGGTTATCAGAGTATCATCAAACAATTCAGAAAATCTTAAATATTTGAACAGTTATATTATTTTTTAGTTAAGGCATTTTTCTTTGTCATTTCTTAACTACGCTCTTTATAGTTGATCTTATTTAAATATGTTTCAGTGTTGACAATTTCTTAGTTTAATTTTTGAGATTTGTCGAAATAACATGTAATTGAAGCAGTTAAATAAAAGTGAATGCGTTTCAAAAGGGAAATTCAATCTACGAAAATATATGAAATTAATAAGTTTGTTTTATCAAGAAAAGGATAATGCATACTTTAAGCATACAGTAAATCCACAAATTATCTTTTTTTATGCCGTATTACAAAATAATTTCTGAAGGCCTCAATTTTATGCCAAATGATAGATAAATATTTGTGTGACTTTTCTTAAAAGCAATATTTTTACTCTGCTGAAAATATTTTCAATTTCATTACGAATAAGTAATGAAAATAAATAGAGTGATTTAATCTTCATTTCAGAAAAAAATGTTGCAGTCTTTTTCCTAATATAAATGTCATATTATCATATTTAAGTTAAGAACAAAAATCTAAAACTAATATTTCAAACAAATGCATGATTATATTTATATTAGTTGAAATGTGCATGTTCATAACTTTAACGGTAAGGTTTTTATGTTTGTGATTTATATGCGTCTTTATTTGTCTTATACTTTAATGAAGGGATAAAAAAATATACTAGAAGTTTAAATTCCATAATATTTTTATAAAAATTAATTCCATCCCTTTTAGATGTTCATATATATATATAGGTATGGTGGCAAAAGTGTTTTTATTTAAAATCATTTAAATTCTCGTCCTATTTTAAATATATTTGACAAGATTGTATTTTGAATTTTTAATCTATATAATATTAATTTAAAATTCGTTATAATTCTTTCGAATTTGGTTGAATCATAAAATCCAACAAGAAATTTATTAACATTTATGCAAACATTTTTTATTTAATTTCGTAACATTTTTAAGGAAAAAAAGTCTTTAAAATAATAAATAGTTATAACTGTTATATGATAAATAATTTATAATAAGAAACCATATTAACAAATAGATTATATGCTGTTTAAAATATTTATTAAGTAAGAAAAAGAAAGGAATTTAATTATTTTAAAATAGTTACTAACGCAACCCAAGCCTTTATTAAAATTTTAGTAAACGAAGAAAAATTCCATTAAAAATATTTTAATAAAGATCATTGGGGAAAGGAATCAATTCGTGTGATAAAATTTAACACTTGATCTTTATTCTGATAGCGGACGTTGAAATAATAATATTTTTTTTAATTTTAAGCTTTTAAAAATATTATGTATCTTTTTATATAAAGATTAATTTTCTTATTTATGCATAAAAAACATTTATTAATTTAATTACGATGATTAACTTTCTGTTTTATTGCTTTCAAACTATTTCAATGCTTCTCACCTCACATTTCTATTTTTTAACACAAATTTTTCGTTTGAAGTGAAAATTAAATCAAACTAAATAAATTTGAATTTTTAATCACATTCATAGCAAAGTTTTATAAAATTTTATTTTGGGTTTTGACGAATATTTTATTCATTTTTTTATAATATAATTCCCTCAAATGCTTGTAAAAATATTTATATTTGAAATTTAATATCATAAGTTGTTTGTATAATATTAAATGAGGATTTAAACATAAAAACTAGTTAAAAATAAAAATTGGGGTGCATGAACTTTTTTTAATGTTTCTAAGAAATAATTAATCAAAACCCTGAACATTACAAAATTAATTATGGACTACTATGGTAATGCAGACATTAAAAAATTTAAATTTAATCAACTAAACTGAATTTTTAAATAGAATTTTTAGCAATTTATAAAGAAAATATTCTGCTTTTGAGAAATTTAAATTTTATAAATTAATCTCATCTAATGCTTATAAAAATTATTTTATTTAATATATTTAAAATTAAATAATAGAAGAAATTGTTTGTAGTAATTGAAGATTAAAACACACATAGAATGCAAGAGTTTTTAAAGATTTTAATAATTACGTAAATTAAACAGAAAATATATATTATATTGCTTAACATGTTCATATAAATAAAATCAGTATGCATTACAGAAAAACGTATACCATACTAAAATAATTGAAATTGCAACTTTGCGATTTACAGTTGCCTTTATTACACTGACATAACAATTGTATTGTGAATAGGTAATACCCTAACATTAATATTGTCCACCACACTAACCTATTTCAAGTTCCATATTAATACAAACATTAGCATCCCGGAAACTGGTTTGAGGGTTGCAAATCCACATCCTCTCACTGCGAATGAACAAAAAGTTCCAACTCTCAATTCGATAGCGAATTATGCATTTTCGTGTGTTAATATCCCGCTGACCACTTATAAGACGCGGTAATACTACCAGGATCCACCAATCCGTTTCCGACTTAACTACACCCAACCATTTCTCTGACGAGACACTCTGGGTGAAATTATCTCCATCAGAGAGTGCTCTGACCACTGCGCATTCTGGACAACGGATGGGGTCCGTGGCAGATGAGCGGCTTCTGTTCTTCTTCTTCTTCTTCGCACTCATTGTATTCCCGGGTCCATTCCCGCAGCCGGGAGTTTCATTATCTCGCCCCCGCACGTAAATCCCGCTTTATGGCCCAATTTCCCACTAATATTCGCACCGGGACAGATAAGAGTTCGGTCAGCCCCGTCGTCAGGGTTGAGTAAATCATGTCTGTCTGACACCCTGTCACATGCTGTAGGTTTTTAAAAGGTGGTGGGTGCCCAATTAAATTGTTTGATTTTGGTGCAATTTATTGATACATACGTGGTTGGGGTGGTGAGACGAATTTGAGTGTGGAGATGAGAAGGATGGGTTTCGTAAGGTTAATTGCTAATGTAAAACTTGCAATGTGAGAAATATTATTTTGATTATTCTGCTGAAAATGTTATTGATGTAGTGAAACTTGACTGAATTAACTAATTATAGGAGTGTTTTGGATATTCAATGGTACAAAACAGTGGTTAAAAGTGGTAAAATGACTCCAAGAAAGTGTCTGAGAGGAAAATATAACATTCTCTGTGCGAGGTTAGGTGAACGAAATCAAGTGGTTTAAAGGGGGTGGGTGCGCAATTAAATTGTTTGATTTTAGTGCAATTTATTAATGCGTTGGTTGGTGAGATGAATTTTAGTGCGGAGATGAGAAGGATGGGTTTCGTAAGGTTAATTGCTTATTTAAAACTTGGGGATCTATGAATTTAAAAAATGTTAAATATTGTTCAGCTGCAAATTTTACTGATGTATGGCGATAAATCTTATTTACTTATTATAGGAAGGATTGGGCATTTAATGGTACAAACAGGGCCGGATTTAGATGAAAAGAGGCCATAGGCTATTCCACTTATGAGGCCCTTTCACCTCCCATTTTTAAGTCTGTAAATTACTTATTATGTGTGTTTATTATTCATATGTGTAGAAATTCTCCTTATTTTTTGATTCAGTGTTTTAGTGTGTGCTGTTTTTAGAATAGTGTAATTCTAATTTTGTTAACAATTGGAATGTAGGCCCTTCTTGATCTTGAGGCTCTAGGCTGAAGCCTAGTTAGCCTATAGGAAAATCCAGCCCTGGGTACAAATCATTGCATAAAAGTGGTGAAACAACTTGTGTATTTACAAGGAAATCTTAGCGATCTCTGTGGGAGGTTAGGTTAACAAAATCAAGTATTTTCTGTGCTCCAGTACAAGGATCAAGCTAGTGTTTATTTAATATTCACAAATCTTAATAAACCTATAGATGCATTAGGAGTGACATGAGATTAGAAGACCTAAATTTATTTCACTTCGTCCATTAGAGTTTCCCTCGTTTCTCTTGATTTGATCAAATAAAAATGTTCACACTTTTAAACTATATTTTTGGTTTAATGAAATATCACCATAGAAGTGCAATTTTAATTTTATAACACAATTTAAGTTTTTATTATTAAAATCATATACTTATATATATTAAAATTATTAAATAATTATTGACAAACGTTATAATCTACATAAATTGCATTGTTATTGAACCAGCATACATTTGGAAGTTTTATTTTCAGTTGCATTTGTATACCTACATTTGAAAACCTGATTCGATTAATTCGCGTAAACTTCTAGGCTTTTACCCCCCCTTCCCGAATCCACAAAACTTTATTCTTCATTCTTCATTCTTTTCTACGATTTAAATTTTAAAATAACATATTGCAATTATCTGGATAATTTGACCCGTCCCCCTCGAGCTGATGCTCACATCAAGACAAAACACTGTCACATTCCTTGTAAAGGAGAATCTTCTTTTCTTTTTTGTTTATAACTCAAGCCTGCCATACATGAAGCTACTCCAAGTATAGTCCTCGGAGAAGCTAAAACAATGGCTCTTTCTTGTTGAACAAGTTTTTTTTTCTTCTTTTAGAAAACTAATGAATTAAAATAACTATGCTAGGTTTTTTTGGATTCCCTTTAGGATAAAAAAAAAAAGCTTAAATCTTTAAGACGATAGTATTTTTAAATTAATAAGCCTGTTAAATGTAAATTACAGTTAAGCTTAATAAATATGTATTTCATGTGGTAATTTTTAAGACAAAATTTTAACACAATAAAATTCAATCTTATGTTTAAAGATTAATTAAAAATTAAAAAAACGTTGCGTTGAATTCATTTGAGAATTTAAAAAAATTACTGAGTCTTATATTTTTATCTAATACTCTATTTTTATTAGATTTGTAGATTCGTTCAATTTCCATAAATAGTGTGAAAAATTCGTTCTTTAAAAGGTAATCATATGCCTAATTAAAAGAGATTAGGTATGGTTTTTAAATATTTCAGAATAAGAAAACATATAAACAATAGTGAATAACAATTTTTTTCTATTCTTTTCGAAACGCAACACAGAAAATGTTTAAATCTAAGCATTTTTAAATATTAACGACTCATTTTAATCGAATTCAATCTACGACGAAACATAATTATTAATATCGAAATCTTCTCCCAAAAGAAAAGATATTTTATTTTTTTCTCTCATCGGAGAAACAAAACATTTTACTTAATTATAGGAACTTAATTATAGGAAGGATTTGGATATTTAATGGTACAAACAGGGCTGAATTTAGATGAAAAGAGGCCATAGGCTTTTCCACTTATGAGGCCCTTTCACCTCCCACTTTTAACTTTCTAAATTACTTATTATGTGTGTTTATTATTCATATGTGTAGAATTTCTCCTTATTTTTGATTCAGTGTTTTAGTGTTTACTACTTTAAAATAGTGTATTTCTAATTTTGTTAACAATTTGAATGTAAGCCCCTCTTGATCTTGAGACCATGGGCTGAAGCCTAGTTATCCTATAGGAAAATTCGATCCTGGGTACAAATCATTGCATAAAAGTGGTGAAATAACTCTAAGAAAGTGGAGGAAACAATTTATGGATTTACAAGGAAATCTTAACGATCTCTGTGGGAGGTTAGGTTAACAAAATCAAGTGTTTTCTGTGTTCGATTTAAGGATCAACCTAGCGTTTATTTAATATTCACAGACTTTTATAACACCAATTGGTGTCTTTAGGAGAGAAGTGAGGCGAGAAGATGTAAATTTAGTTCACTTCGTCCATTAGAGTTTCCCTCCTTTCTCTTGATTTCAGAGATCAAATAAAACCGTTCACATTTTTAACTATATATTGGTTTAATGAAATATTACCATACAAGTGCAATTTTAATTTTTATAACACAATTTAATTTTTTATTATTAAAACCATATATATATTAAAATTATTAAATAATTATTGACAAACCTTCTGATGTAAATTGCATTGTTATTGAACCAGCATGCATTTCAAGTTTTATTTTCAAATGCGTTTATATACCTGCATTTGAAAACCTAATTCGAATAATTCACGTATACTTCTAGGCTTCTGCCTTGCTCCTTCCCGAATCCCCAAAACTTTATTCTTCATTTTAGAACGGTAATATATTTTCTGATCATCATTGATATCTCTTCGATTTATATTTCAAAATAACATATTGCAATTATGTAGATAGTTTTAAAGGATAATCTTCTTTTCTCTTTGTTTATAACTCAAGCTTGCCAAACATAAAACTACTCCAAGAAGTATAATCATCAGGATAGTCCTCGGAGCAGCTAAAGCAATGGCCTTTCCCTGTTGAACAAGTTTTTTTTTTTTTTTAGAAATCGAATGAATTAAAATAAATGTAGTTATTTAGTGGCATGAAAATATGCGTGAATTTTTGGATTACCTTTAGGATAAAAAAATAATTTAAATCTATATGACGATAGTATTTTAAATTAATAATTTAATAAAGAGCCTGTTAAATGTAAAATACTGTTAAGCTTAATAAATATTTATTTCATGTGGTAATTTTTATGGCAAAATTTTGAACACAATAAAATGTAACCTTCAAGATTAATCGAAGATTAATTAAAAATAAGCGATTGTGTTAAATTCATTAAAAAAAAGGTCTTAGTCTTATATTTTTGCGCATTACTAGATTATTGTTACACTTCTAGATTATTTATTTAATTTCCATAAGTTGTGTGACAATTTCGTTTTTTCGAATGTAATCATTTTCCTTATTAAAAGAGATTATGTACGGTTTTAATATTTCAAAACTAAATAAGAAATCAATTAAGCAATAGTAAATAATTTTCTTTCCCTAATCTTTTCATAAAGCAACACAGAATATATTTTAAAAAACCAGGCATTTTTTCAAATATTAACGACTCATTTAATCACATTTCATTCTACGATGAAAAATAATTATTAATATCGAAATAAATTGTCTCCCAAAAGAGATGATATTTTATTTTTCTCTCACTAGAGAAACAAAACATTTGACAATTTTTTAATACCTGAAGCATTAAAAAACTCAAACATTCAGAAATACTATTTTAAAAATTAAAATAACGAATAAAAAAAAAAAAAAGCTCCCAATTTACAAGGAATCTTCACATGCAAACGAACTTATATTTCAAGAAAGGATTTCTTTAATTAAAATCAATGAAACTAATTAACCTATTCTTTTATTTTAACAGAGTACTGTGCACACATTTTCTCGATGTTATAATACAAATTTTAATTTCTTTCTCATCTTCTCTCAGTCAGTGTTTATTCTCTGTAGATTCCTTGGGTATTTCTCTGTTTGCTTTTCATTTAAGAAAGCTCTTAAAATATTAATTTTGGAATATATACACGAAGCGTTAGAGAAAATGTATTCAAACTAACTGGTCAATATCCTTTTTCTTCTTTTAACACGGGAAAGGTCATCAGAACGTCTAAATATTTAATTAAACGTTAAATTAGTTTGGTTATCAGAGTATCATCAAACAATTCAGAATATCTTAAATATTTGAACAGTTATATTATTTTTAGTTAAGGCATTTTCTTTGTCATTTCTTAACTATGCTCTCTTTGTAGTTGATGTGGTTTAAACAATTTTCAGTATTGGAATTATCTTCTTTTAACTTTTAAAATTTGCAGAAATAACATGTAATTGAAGAATTTAAATAATAAAAAAAAATGTGGTTCAGAAGTGAAATTCAAAATATGACAAGTAAAAAAAATAAGTTTTATTATCTAGAAAATGATCATGTATCATTTAAGCATACAGTAAACCCATAAAGTATTCATTTTTTTATGCCGTATTACAAAATAATTTATGCAGTCTTACAATTTTAGGCTGAATTATATATAAATTTTGTATGGACTTTTCTTAAAGCAATATTTTTACTCTGCACTTTCTTTGTCTCTTTAAATGATTTGAATATTTTTTTCGACTCAGTATTTGCTTTATATGTATAAGTATTGCAAGAAATGAATTTCGTAATATATTACTACATATTAATATATTATTTTCGTAAAAATTATTATGCGTAATAATATTTATTAATGAAGAACAATCAATAAATAAAGAAAGATTAAAAATTAATCTGTAAATTACAGCATCTGAAAAACAAAATACCAAAAAAAAATTTAATTAGTACCATAATTATATATAATTATTATTTGTAATATTTATATTTTAATTAATTAGTAAAAGCTTTAAAACGTAGAATTATATTTTTACAATATAATTGGTTAATGTTTTGCGATTGTTATTTATTGCAATATTATTAACTTTAATAAAGCGAAGACAAAACTGTCAAAAAACTTTTCAATAATTGTTAGTCAAATTATTTGAATAATTGCAAGTTAGACTTAATAATAAATCGCACATACACAAAAAAAAAACAGGATTAAAATTCTCTATAGGTTTTATTTTACATTTGTAGGATACATATTTAAATAAAATATAATTGATTTTGCTGAAATAAAACCTCGCAATAGTATGTTTATATTTATTATTTATTGTAAAATTTATAGCATTAATAAAGTGACAAAATTTGTCAAAAACATTTGAATAATTGTCAGATATTTTCATTCAATCGCATACACAAAAAATGATTAAATTTTCAGATTTTTTTAGATTTATACGATGCATATTTAAACAAAATATAATTAGTTTTGACAAACTATAATTTAAACAAAATATAATTAAAAGACCAACATAGCCAGAAAAATTCGATGTTTTTAAAAAATTTGCTTTATATTATTCAAAAGCATTTCTTTTAATGCTAGTTTATTTGTCATACATGTATGAAATAAATCCATTATGGGTAAAAGTTAAGCAATTCTGTTATACTAAAGCACTGACATGGGATAAAAATTCCATTGGAATTGTTGCGGTTTTGGAATTAAGTTACATGAGTTACTTGTTTTACGAACGCATATTTTTGTTTGTAAATCCAACCCACGCAGTACATGTTTGGAATTTAGTGGAAAATAGTCGATTTCAATATGAGAATATTTATGCTGCACCAGCCGAACACTATTTCAGTCTGTATTTATAATATTCTGTGGAGAGATTCCGAAACAAATTTTGCCACCCGCTCTGTCGACAATAAAACGAGTTAGAAAAAGTGAGGAATTTAAAATATCGTCGAATATACAAACTCCGTAACTTGCATCTTGGTTATTTCTTTTCATGTATATACATTTATTTATTGTTATTTTATTTTTTTCACTTCAGAAACCTCTCCAGGAATCTTTAGGGATTTGACATACGGAACTCATATGCAAAATATGGAAGACTGCGAAAAAAGACTTTTAAAAGTGAAAGGAGTAAACCATGAGGAAAAAAAAGCACTTTAGTGAAAACAAAATGTTCGTATATGACTGAATACTGAAAAAGGGAAAAAAAAGATCTACTCATAAAGAATCACATGAGGTGAAAAGGGCTGAAATGTGTGACAAGCGACTGTAACAACTGGAAGGAAATGTAAATTTTTTAATATTGAGAGAATTTCATTTTTATTATAATTTTTGTTTTCTGTCACAAAAGTATTTACAGTTTTGGTATATGGCGTGCCCGAAACGTATTTAATCTTAAGTTTTTTTCAATTTTCATTTTCATACTTATATAGATTGCTTTTATTTCGTAAATGTCATATATTGAATGCGGAAAATCTGGTTTTCAGTAGAATTCCATACTTTTTCCATTTCACTTCTCGAATATTTGGTTTCCTCTATTGAAATATTCATAAGTTTTTGAATTTCATTGGTTTTAAATTCGTTGATAAAAGTAATATTTCAAACATATTTTTATATTTTATGTAAGAAAAAATATTTTAATGATCTCTGAAAGCATCCTCTCTCGAATTTGCGTTTTTACTAAAAGGATGTAGTTGGTGGATTGTCTGGCGGATCAAAGGATGTTTGTAGTGGTTCGAAATTAAACTAAAACCGTATGTACCAGTCTAATATGACTGTAGATATGACCATGTAGGGCTGATAACACTACCTCGTAAAAGAAAACTTCTGTGTTGTACCAGTAGGCGGCCTTGGCCCCCAATGGGGTGCTGTGCCAATGATGAAGCTTATAAACTTGAATTTTAAAATTACTTTAGCAAAAATAATGCCACTGTAAGTAATTATAATAAATGTTTTGTCATAAAGTTCACTGAAATATTAAAATTTTATAAAAATTGTATGAACTACTTAACAAGGTATTTTACATCTTACTTTAAAATTTACTTCATTATTTTACATCTTACTTTACATTATATTTTTCTATTGTTAAAAAATTAAATAATTTTAAATAATTAGCTGGAGTTACATCTTTTGAAATTGTTTTAACATCAGTTCTTTTCATATTTTTAATCACGAAAAAAGATTGAAATTGGAGCTTTAGGATTTAAACTTAAACTTGTATTTAATTGCCATGACTATTCCATTTTGAATAACTAATACCCTAATATTAATATTGTCTACTACAGTAACCTATTTCACGTTCCATATCATTACAAACATTAGCATCTCACGGAAACTAATTTGCGGGTTGCAAATCCACGTCCTTTTACGCGAACAAACAAAAGGACCAACTCTCAATTCGATAGCGAATTATACATTTGAGGTGCTAATATCCCGCTGACCACTTACAAGAGGCGAGGCTATTGCCGCCAGGATCCACCAATCCGATTCCGTCTTAACTACACCCAACCATCTCTCTAACGAGACACTCTGGGTGAAATTATCTCCCTCGGAGTAGTGCTCTGACCAGTGCATTCTGTGGACAATAAGATGAGGTCCGTGGCAGATGACCGGCTACTGTGTTTACTTAATGTATTCCCGGGTCCATTCCCCACCCGGAGTTTCATTATCTCGCCCCACGTAAATCCCGCTTTATGGCCTGCAATTTCCCACTAATATTCGCACCGGGGAGACAAGAGTTGGGTTGAGTCGCGTCGTCAGGGGTTGAGTAAATCTTCTGTCTGACATCCTGTCACATGCTGTAGGTTTTAAAGGTGGTGTTTGCTCAATTAAATTGTTTGATTTTGATGCAATTTATTAATGCATACCGTGGTTTGGTTGGTGAGACGAATTTGAGTGTGTTGGTGAGAAGGAGGGGTTTTGTAAGGTTAACCCGCTTATGTAAATCTTGGGGATCTATGAATTTAAAAATGTTAAATATTCTTCTGCTGAAAATTGTACTGATGTATGGCGATATGTCTGAACTACTTAATTATAGGGAAAGTATTTAATTTAATGTTACAAACAGGGCCGGATTTAGATGAAAAGAGGCCCTATGCTATTCCACATATGACGCAATTTCACCTTCCATTTTTAAGTTTGTAAATTACTTATTATGTGTGTGTTTATTATTCATATGTGTAGAATTTCTCCTTATTTTGATTCATTGTTTTAGTGTTTACTGTTTTTAGAATAGTGTAATTCTAATTTTGTTTACAATTTGAATGTAGGTCTTGATCTTGACGCAATCGGCTGAAGCCTAGTTAGCCTATCGGAAAATCCGGCCCTGGGTACAAATCATTGCATAAAAGTGGTGAAACAACTCTAAGAAAGTGATATTTACAATTTATGTATTTACAAGGAATTCTTAACGATCTCTGTGTGAGTTTAAGTTAACAGAATCAAGTGTTTGTTGTGTTCAAAGTGCAGGGATCAACCTAGCGTTTATTTAATATTCACAGATCTTTATAACGCAATTGGTGGCATTAGGAGAGACGCGAAATGAAGATCTAAATTTATTTCACCTCGTCCATTACAGTTTCCCTCGTTTTCTCTTACGATTTGGAGATCAAATAAAAATGTTGAAATTTTTAACTATATTTTGGTTTTAATGAAATCTCCATAGAGTGCAATTTTAATTTTGTAAGACCCCAATTTAATTTTTTATTATTAAAACCATATATATATATATATATATATATATTAAAAGTATTAAATAATTTGGCAAAACCTCAAAATTGCATTGTTATTGAACCAGCATGCATTTGCAAGTTCTATTTTCAAATGCATTTGTATACCTCATTTGAAAACGTGATTCTATTTAACACGTATACTTCTCAGGCTTTTACCCCCTTCCCGAATCCTCAAAACTTTATTCTTCATTTTAGAATGGTAACATCTTTCATGGTCATCATTTGATATTTTCCGATTTAAACTTTGAAGAAATAACACATATTTGTAATTATCTGAATAATTTGTCCCGACCCTTTGAGCTGATGCTCACTTCAAAAGAAAACATTGTCACATTCGTTTTAAAGGGAATCTTCTTTTCTCTTTTGTTTATAACTGAAGCCTGCCATACACAAAACTACTCAAGAAGTATAATAATCCGCAGGGTAGTCCTCCGGAGCAAGAAGCAATGCCTTTTTCCTTCGGACAAAGTTTTTTTTTTTTTTTTTTGTTTTAGAAATCTAATGAATTAAAATTAATATAGTTATTTAGAAGCACAAAAATATGCTTGGATTTTTGGATTCCCTTTAGGATAAAAAAATAACTTTAATCTTTATGACGATAGTATTTTAAATTAACAATCTAATAAAAGTTTGTTGAATGTAAGTGACAGTTAATCTTAAAATATATGTATTTCATTTGGTAATTTTATACCAAATTTTGAACACAATAAAATGTAATCTTCAAGATTAATCAAAGATTAGTGAAAATAAGATTGTGTTAAATTCATTTGAGGTAAAAAGTACTTAGTCTTTATATTATTTTATATTACTAGATTTTTATTTATTAGACTACATTATTTATTTAATTTTCATAGGTTGTGTGGAAATTTCAGATTCTTCGATGTAATCATTCCTTAATTAAAGAGATTATGTATGGTTTTAATATTTCAAAACTAAATAAGAAATCAATTAAACAATAGTAAATAACATTTTTTCATAATCTTTTCCTAAAAGCAACATAGAATATATTTTAAAAACCAGCCATTTTTTCAAATATTAACGACTCATTTAACCACATTTTTAACCTACAATGAAAAAGCCAATTATTAATATCAGAGAGAATATATTGTCTCCCAAAAGATAAGGTATTTTACTTTTCTCTCATCAGAGAAACAAAACATTTTACAATAATGCCAGGAGCATTTAATGCTCAAACATTCAGAAATAATATTCACAAAAGATTAAAATAACGAATAAGAGGTTCAGAAGGTACAAGGAATCTTCACATGCAAACGAAGCTTATATTTCCAAAGAAAGGATTTCTTTTTAATTAAAAACAATCCAAACTAATTAACCTATTCTTTTATCTTGACAGAGTACTGTGCACACATTTTCCGAATGTTATAACACCAAATTTTTAATTTCTTTCTACCTCATCTGCTATCGGCCAGTGTTTTATTCTTTTAGATTCCTTGGGTATTTCTCTGTTTTGCTTTTCATTTGAGAAGCTCTTAAAATATTAAGTTTGGATCATATACAAGGAGCGTTAAGAAGAAGGAATGTATTCAAATTAACTGGTCAATATCATTTTTTCTTCTTTTTTTAACACGTCTAAAAGGTCATCAAGAACGTCTACTTATTTAAATAAGCGTTAAATTAGTTTGGTTATCAGAGTATCATCAAACAATTCTGAAAATCTTAAATATTTGAACAGAAGTTATAATATTTTTTTAGTTAAGAGCATTTTCTTTGTAATTTCTTAACTACGCTCTTTGTAGTTGATGTTGCTTAAACATGTTTCAGTGTTGATATTTTCTTAGTTTATTTTTTTGGGTTTTGTTTTGCTGAAATTTTACATGCAAATTGAAGAAATTAAATATAGAGCAGAATGTGTTTCAGAAATGAAATTCAAGATATGACAAAAGAAAATTATTAAAATAAGGAAAGATCTTGTGACAAATAGGAGTATTACGATTACTTTGCTTTATCTAGAAAAGAATAATGTATCGTTTTTATCATTTTGTTTGTGAGGAGTTATCGCACTCGCCGGTAGACATCTAAGTATAATCGAGCCCACAAACCACGCCCGATGCTTGAAGGGAAAAGCGTCAGCTTCTGTTCTGGTGGGGTTCCTAGGTTAACACCTACGGGTACTGCACCGCAACAGACTGAAAAGTCTGCTGACTGAAAGCCACAACCAAACAGAAAAGTCCGTGACTTGGCTCTATGTCGTTCTACAGTTATATGAGACAGGGACCTATGGCGTAAAGTACAAATATCCACGACACTGCCGAGACTGGAACGAAACCTGTGGCACCTAGAGCTATACACTTGGCCATCTAGGCCCATAGTTTAGCTGCATACAAGATATCAGTAAACTGGGGTCGGCCTGGATGGCCGAGTGACTGAAGCTCTCGATGCCACAAAGTTTCGAGGCGAAAAGGGTTCACAAGGTTTCTCACTGCAAAAGAATTCCTACAGGGTTCGGGAGTCCCGGCGATGTCATGGAAACTTGTAGTGATTCAGGGTACTGAAACCATAAGTTCCCGCTTTGCTTTGTAGAGCATTAGGAATATGACTGATAACAGCAATACGTAAC